>OMKY01023788.1:1086-13906 GCA_900302395.1 Bregmaceros cantori
AGTACATGCCGTAGACAGGCCTCCCAGAGAAAGAAAGGTTTCTATTCATTAAAAAAAGACAATTCCACAAAAACAATTTTATTTATTTTATTTTGCAGCATTTCATAGAAACCAGAAGATAAAACAAAAAAAAAGAATGCAAAGTCGGCATAAATGCATGAAATATTTACACTGAGGTATTTATATCAACAACACTGACATGCTAGCATGTAGCCAACTTGCTAGCTAGCAGCAAGTATATGGCATACTAGTAATTAGCCAAATTGCCAGCTAACAGATGAATACCTAACCAGCAGCTAGATTGGTTAAATCTAGTTACCGGTTGTTGCTAACTACATGCTACATGTCAGAATGAGAACTAAAGGTTGCATAAAGGAACTTAAAGTTGCGTAAAAGCACTGCTACACCGAACTCTGCTACACCCGAACTCTGACCCCGGCTGGGGCTCTTTGATGGTGACCCTACGAAGCCCTTCAGTGACCCAAAATGAGCTTGCCCACTTCACAGTTAGCAGACTTCACAACATAACAACTATGAATTAGGTACACAATAGAAATGACTTGATCATTTACAAATGGAACCACACTGGAGACGTATTCACAAACGCCACAACTATATGTGTGGCCTTCCGGTTGTGATGCATAGGTCTGGTGAAACACTAGGATGTTGCCTTCTCAAAAACGTATTGCAGGCAGGACATATTGAATTTAGGCTAGTCCGAACTAACAACTGATGCAACAACTGCAATATGAGGACAATCGGGAAGGCGCGTGTTTTCGTGCTAAGATTTGTGTGTGAAGGGGCATTACATGGCAAAGTTGCAGATATTACACCAAAAATAACAGTAAAAGTTAATAATCACAGAGTTCTCAACTCTGTCAGGTTCTCTTGAAACATTCAATTTCTGAGGTGAATGCTTTGACACTAAGTGGTATTATATTTTGTTGAGTAAAATGATCCTTAAAAAAAAGTATGGAATGCCCTTACTACGTCTGCTTGACATATTAAACTCCTAAAAAGGGCAACTAGAACGCAGAACCCACAGTTGCATCAACGTTCAATACAAAAGGAAGGGGCACTCAAGTCATATTTGGCCGTGCCTGGTCGCACATACGCACCAAACACTGAAGCGCTGCGTTAAGTCCTGGTCGTTGGGAAGTCACAGTGAGAAGATCCTGAGGCAAATCACATGACTTCTGAAGTCAAATAACGTAAACTGCATGTGACTCGTATGCACCACACGAAAGCATGCATACATCCACACCCACGCCAGGAAAGAGACTTGCACGATTCTCTCCGTGGCCAGCATGCTGATTGATACATTCACAGCTGCGCGTCGGTTGGTCGGTGGCTAGTTAACGCAGTTAGCCGCAGGTAGTTTGATGGTTGTTCATCCCTGCCCAGTGTTGACCAAGTAAGACCAGGGGCCAGAGTGATAAAACAGTTGAGCAAAAACAGTCTCAAGTTTTGCACCCAAGGTTTGTTTTCGAGTTAGCCGGATGTCCAGTGGTTTGAAAGATGTTTTTGCCTTTTCCCAAGACCGTTTCCAAGTTGTGTCGCGCTACGGCTGTACAAAAGAAACATTGAAATGGAAATTGATTATTTTGTTAGATTTTTAAAATATGCAAATCGTCAAATCAGATTTGAATGTTTTCTAGGAAACGGATTGATCATGACTGTTTTGTTACAGAAACGCAATGATGAGTCACGTAAACTCGTCTATTGCACGTCTTGAAAATAACCAGCAAGGTAGCTCCAAAAATTGAGGCAACCACTTTTTGTGGCAGCCACCGGAGTGACCCACTGCGAAGCTGACACTAACAGTCAATTCTCGCACGGCCCCGGAGCAAAAGGGTGGAAAGGGGAAACACCTCAAGGTAGGTCCAGTTCAACTGATTCAACACCACTTGGTTGCGCAAAGACAGCTTGTCGCTTTGGGTCACTGACGGGTAACATAGGGTAGGGTTCTCTGCTACAGAGAAGTAGTTACTAGTCCAGGTCACATGAGTTCACTGTAGGCCCAACATTTAGCAGTTTAATAATAAAATTGTGGATCTTCAAACAGTAGAAAACATCACAAAATGTCTTGTAAAAACGGCATGAGCAGCATATGACTCCACAACACATCAACAGGTAATGTTTTGTTCCTCACTACTTTTCAACTATTCAAAACGGGCAAGTGCCAGGTATGGGTTTCTCAAACTGGATTTCGCTCTAGATAAATGCAGTTTTTTAATCATTTGGCAACTCTGAGAATCATTTTTACAGAAATATGTTGACTAAACCACGTCATTTATCAAAAATATTAACTATTTTAACAACACGTCGAACATTCATTTATTTTGGATCCAAGCTTGGGTTCACCTGCGACCCTCCATCGTGAATGAAATGTCTTTAGAACGAACATGTAACAATATTTTGTAGGTGTTTTCATCGTTCTTTTAAAAGCTGTAGTAGGTGAGTTTTTTTTTTGGCTAATATGTAATTAGAAATTTTGTCAATTCAAAGAAAGAAAAATAGTTTTGTAAAAAAAAAAAAATCTTTTTTAATGAATATCACGGTTTGGTCATTCAGTTATAAATTGGTTCCAAAAAAATAACACTTCCTCAGCCAAGTGTTCCTATCAAATACAAATTGCTCTCAAAATACAAATCATTCAAAATCATGAATGGTCCCATGTAAACTCAAACATTGAGGATGAGTTGATTAGGGCCATCATCACAGCCCTGGACGACGATAGAAACAAACACATTTCCAGATACACTCCTTCGACCCGATGCCAACATACTCCACTAGAACAATTAATACCAATACCAGCAGTACTAGTTCATACTCACACTAGTAATAGTATTCCTAATACCATCATTACTAATTAATATTAATTCTAGCAGTACTAATTAATATGAATCATCTAGAAATTAGTCCCAACAGCAAGTCAATATTCTGCAGCCTTGGAAAATCATACATTTCAAAAAGTAAAAGAATGATCGTCAATTCATTTCAGAATCGAAACAAAGTTTGGATAACGCTGTCCTGGTCACGTTGTGTGACTATTGATACAATGATGTCCATATGATGCCACACTCATTGAGGTCATGAATGGAGTAATTCTCCCTATTGGGGATGCAATGTTTTTGCGTTCACCACCGTGCTGCTGTGGGAGATCCCTCTTATTAACACGATAACTTTTAAACTGATGGATTTGTTCCAGATTAGACTGGTTAATGAAATAGGGTCCATGAACTGATTCCATTTGGGAGGTCGAGACTTTCAAGTTGGCTGAATTATGATTGGCCTTTCTTTATCATTTTTTTTTTTTAGCTTTGCTCTCGAGGTGCACCTCTAGCAGTCTGGACGAATGCTTAGGGCTAGTTTCTGAAATGTATTTTTCAGGAAGGCTTCAAAATATACAAATTCTACTATTCTACTAGCAGCACTTTCATCCTTCACCATATTTCCAGGTCAGACTGTTGATGTGTTGAGGAACTGGGCCTGATATGCACCCTGCATTAAAATGTGGTCTGTCCTAGCTCGTTGCTGCAGGACCAACATCGACATGAAGCCGCATCGTTATCCAAAGTTTTAAAGGGAGCACGCGAGGATGTTCAGATGTTAGGTTCAGAAAAGGATGGCACAAGCCAGTTGCCTAATTATAAAGTTCATGTTGCAGTAAAAATAACCACCTTGTTTGCTAAGCATAAAATGAATCACAGTCTCAAGATAAGACCATCTGGAGAAACGATGTGCATTGGGCATAGGAACTGCAATTCCTAATTGTTTTACAGCAAACCCAGAGCGTATCGTGTAGGTGTTGGATCCAATTTGGGTCACTTCTGGCTGAGCGCGTTTGTAGACTACATTCTAAATGTAAGGTGTACCAGGCCCGTGCTGAGGTCTGTCTATACGAGGGGCTGCCCCACGAAAGAGGCAGCAGCTAGTTAGCGGTTGGTTAAGTCGCTGGTAAAGCATAGCTTAGTGGACTCAACAGAAGGCTGCTGGTGATAAGACAGGGGGCGGATCCGAATACGCAACTTTTAAGAGCACCACGCTGCATTTCTCCGTAGGCCTCCACACACGTTTGAGCAAAAACGGAAGCAGCCAACCGTCAGGCTTGTTTAGAGAGTTTGAAAGAGTCCAATATTTTCTTTATGCCGCAGCAATGCTTAACCGACACAGGACACTTTATTGAGGCCGTTGGGGCGTTCTTATAGAGCTGCGTATTCGGATACCACTATAAGCGTCCAGGGGGTGGTCTGAGCGCCATCACACAGGCTAACACGGTTCCACAACACCCGACGGAATGTCTCCCCGGTGGAAAATGAAAGAAGATGAACACCCAGAAGTAGGGATTGGGGGGATCAAGGTTTGTGGTTCAGGTCAAAAAGGTCTGTTTTCAGATAGCAGCAAGTAAGCAATGCATCTTCTTTTTTTCTTCTTCTTGTGTCAGGCAAAGAAGCGTACATTCTCAGTATTTACAGCGTATGTTTGTGGGATGGGCCCCACTCCCTGTCCACGAAATGCACGGCTGTGAAGCTATAGCAGACGCCTTGCTACAGCTCCTCCAGTCCCACCGTGCAGTGGCTCTGCAAGGTTTGGCACAGAGACAATGTTTGCGTGCAGCAGTTTTGGTGTACAACACATTTCGAAAGACTTTTTTGGGGATCGTATGGTGCGTTACATTTACAACTCATGAGCGGAATGGTTCCCCAAGGTCGAAATGCCTACATTGCGTAATCCAACATTTAGCTGATTCTTTCGACTCATGAATGGCAAATGGAACACAACAATGGGGGCCTCAATGGCCCCGTTCAGAAAAAAAAACATTCAGCATATCAAATAATCCAGCTTGGTCACAATAATATTAATGCAACCTTCCAAGGACCCTCACAGATACCCAGAGAGAGCAGGCCTAGTGGTGGCTCGTTACCATTGCACCTTGGTCCTTCATTCCACTCCATTCACAAGGCAGTGACTCCAAGAACGTGATGTCATTTCCATCACTTGCTTGCACAGTACATCTCGGGCAGGAATGGTAGGGTGGAGGGTGAGGGCACCACACATGCGGGCATGCCTCTTACAAAAATCTTGAAAAGTGATCCGTAATAGCCCAGACTGAAAGCGTATTGAGGAACACCTGTGAGTCAGCACAAACCAAGTCACGTTGGCGCCGAGGTTGTCACCAGGAGGACATTAGGAGAACATCTGCGTCTATGGAATGACTGTGTGAAGGCAATTAAGTTTCATCCTTCAGCATCTTGAAATCAGGCTGAATAATATTCCTGCTGCGCTGTCATGTAATTCTGCCATGTAATTCCCGCTGAAGAACCACAAACGTGTACAGCACAGTTATTGAATGTTCAAGGCGGCTGTCGGAGTTCCGACCATGACTTGTAACTTTGACGGCAGGCAGGACGAGCCAGCTGAAAGTCTCTGGATGTGAACAAATCCCCTTACTGAATAGGAGCAACCAGGACCGTAAGTACAATGGTAGAGGGCCAATATTTTCTCCCCTTCCAGCGCTCTGAGCTCCCAGTCTTCCCGCCAACCCTCAACGCTTTCTGCAATTTCCACGTCAGAAGTCTGCGTCGTCTAGCAAACGGTTTCAGCTACTTTCCAGCAAAAGCATTTGGGGTAAAGAAAAGTCCCTTGTTGCACCACCCATACAAACTGACATCTTGGTCCCTCGAGGTTGCAGGTTTTAAAATTATGCTTTGGTGGGCGGAGGACTTGGTTGAACAGATTCTGAATTCTTCATTCAGGTGTCAGTAGTGACGTGAAGTCAGAAGAAACAGTCTGGGACATGTGGATGCAAAAGTCTTGATGAGTCATCTTCCCAATTGCAGGCGAGTACTTCCGACGGACAGTTCAAAAGCCAAACCATAAGTAGAAAGGTAGGCAATGCTATTCATATGCAAGTGGTTCCATTTGTCTGTTATTGTAGAACTTCTTTACTGGCTGTTTGATGGAACACAACACGTCAATGGTCATCATCCCCCGTAGGTACCGGCAAGCTGACTTGGGGTCAGTTCAGACGACTGGGACCGGGCGAGGTGTGCAGCGGAACATGGACGACAGGCTGCTTTCAGTCCAGGCCGTAGTGCGTTACGGTTTCATCGAAAGAGATGTAGATTCCGAGTAGAAAAAGCTGCCGCCAAAGATGGCGTGCGGTAGATGAGCTTAAAAAAGAGGCAAGCAATGGAGACTATGGCTTAGTAAGACTACCCTCTGCTCCTGTGTTCCTGCTAAAATCATGACAACCAATACGAGTTATTTTACAATGCTGCTTCAAAGACAAACACTGCAAAACTCAAATTGGACTTTTTGTTAATTAAATGCCATGTTAATTAAAATAATTAAGTCCCGATAGGATGGCTGCAAAATTAATTAATTCAAAATCAGATCTTTTTTTTTTTAATCATCAAAATCTGATTTCCCTTTGAGGTTAGGTAATTAAGGCACATTGCTGCTGTGCCGTTTTGTTCAATCAGCATTTTGCTACTGCAAAATGCTGATTGTGTATTCGGCTAGTTCATATATCATGATATATGCTGTTATATCCACTTGGAAGTGAAACACCAGATTTACTCTGCTTCAGATCCTCTGCATTATACGCTGTTTAGATATATAGAAAATGTGGTGGATCCTCCAAAATTAGTCCAAATTTTGACATGAAATGTTATGCACTGAAAGCGTTAATTTTAAATACTCAGAGCTTTGTGAATATCTTTCATCCATCACACACTACCAAAATAAGACAATAGCAATGCAACAGCTCATGTTCATCGAACCACAATGGACTTGGGATTTGGAAACTTGGAATCGAACAATGAAAGATCGGGCAAGAGTTTGTCTGGAAGCAGCATCGGCGACCGTACGATCGACTCGCGTTCTGCTGTGAACGGGTGCAGAACGGACACGATGTCCCCCTGCAGATGGCACCAGTGAGTAGGCTCAGAATCAGGTGCTTTGGCCGCGAGATTGTGTTCATGTGAATGTGTGTGCCAGAGGTGGAAGGCGCAGGTCGACCTCGAAGTCAATCATTTGATAAACTCCACTGCGCTCCAAACGCATGAGCCACAAATCAGGTCTCAACTTGGGAAATCCTGGACACGCAAGTCACTATTCCACTTCCACCTTTGTAAATTCTCTATTTGTTGCCCGATGAGCCACAATAATAACAAATGTATATTTGTATGTTTCTGGAGATTAACATTGAAATCTGGACCTCTGATCACGTCACTGGATTTAACAAATTGCTAGTGTGTTACCCAATGATCACCCCTTCACTCCATCACTTAACTTGTGCGATGAAGTAATGAAGACATTTTTACAACACACTTACAAAACAATCTTACAAAACAAGGACCTTGGCCATTGCTGTATGCACTGTGAACATGTGTATTATCTATCGTACAAATTGTATGTATGCAGCCGCTTCAAGCATCAATTTTTTGGTTAAGATGTCATAGATTATCCATCAACGTATTTAGGACGGCAGTACCTGTTCATCTATAACACGGCCCCAACCCGCCTCCAATTGAATCATGCTGAAAAATAGCGGATACAATGACTTGCCCCGATTTAAGTGATAGCTACTGAAGCTACTGATGACATGTGACGGAAGTGTCACTTTACAGACATTTTTTAAAGTGACCGTTTCTCCTCCTCATGGCAGTTTGGTGTTGATGAAAATTGTCAGCTGGTGACAGTGGGACATTTTCTGGCTTTCTGTAACAGCTCTTCAAGATGAGATTTGAGCACTTTGGCTCAAAACGCTTATGTGCCTAAACTTTTCAGTAGTTGCAAAAGGTTTCAAACAAAGAGTTGATGTTGGTGGAGTCAAACTCCGGCCCTGGAATGAGTTTGGAATGTTGCCGAATGCCGGTTTATCGTCGGTTACGTTCTAGATTCTCGAGTTAGGCGAATGGACCGGAACCGACCACCTCTGGCATTGTGCGTGTCTGGGACTCGAAGCGTCCACGTGTGTCGTTGTGCATGTTTCGCGCGTGTGAATGTTGTGTTCAGGCAGCAGCGTTGCATTGACCGACTCGGACAAGTCAGTGTTGAGTTGTTAGAAGAAAAATGTACAAAATCATTGACTGGAAAGAGTCTATGTGAAATTATAAAACAAATTAAATATGTTGATAAAACAAATGAAATCTAAAATAAAACGATAGAAACTGACCTGGTGTCTCAGCGGTAATACTGACAAGTTTTTTTTGTGTTTTTTTTTAACCTCCAGAGGCGGGCACAGCATTGAGGGGCGTGGCCATGTGGAGAAAAGGCCAGCGGCCATTTTGTCTGTAGTTTCTGCCCGTTTATGACCCAACGCCTTCAGAGATGTGTGTTAAAACTTTATAAAGATGGAGGAATGATGCTTGTGTGTGCGCACACACTCTCATGGGGTCAGTTTGAGAGCACACGTAAAAAAAAGTAAAAATAAAAAATAATAATAAGGCTAATATGTGAGAGGAACAGCGCCGTCTACATCTTGATGCCCTCCTGCTGGCTGAGCTGACTCAGGGTCTTCTTGATGCGTAGCGCGGTGAGACGCGCGGCTCCGTTGGCGTACCAACACTCCCTCATGATCTTGGCCATGACACGCAAAGCCTGTGGACACACGGACAGAACATGTTTACAATACACAGAGGTCAAAATCTTTACTGACGTGAACATGTTATGCAGCCAGAGATGGCAAAATTACCCAGATTTCTTTTTTTTTCAAGTTATTTTTTTCCGGCGTCAGCGCCGTTATTCCATCTTTATTGGATAGCATTAGTCGGAAACTGGGTTGAAGAGATCGGGGGTAGACATTGCAGACAAGTCGACGAGCGTAGTCAAACTCATGAATGAATGGGGTCCCGTTAGGTGCGGTGTCCATAACCACTCGGCCAACGCGGACCCCATTACCTTGAGTAAGAGCAAAATATATTTGTAAAGAAACAACTCAATTGGGACTACAAAGTACTGATGATAATAATAATAATAATAAAAAATAATAATAATAATAATAAGTTGGACTTGTATAGCGATTTTCAAGAAACCCAATTAAGTTAGCCTAAGTGAACAGGTGCCTCTTCAGTGCAGACTTGACGTAGTCCACAGTCTGTGCCTGGCAGATCTCTCTGAAAGCGCGGTCCCCGAGGGGGACAGTGAGGAGTGCCCAGTCAGAAGACCTCAGCTTTCAAGATGGGGTGTAGTCCTCGAGGAGGTCACGCAGGTAAAAAAAAATAAAAAAGTAAAATGTACTGGCTGAGAAATGTACTCAAAAAGTATTTTTGAAAGTAAGAAGTACAGGCTCTAAAATGTACTCAAAACTAGTATTTTTGAAAGTACTAAAAATACATGTGTATGGAAAATGCACTTTCAATGTTAGTTTGTCAATGTTAGGGTTTGAATAAATGACTAGCAACCTAGCCTAATTCAGCTTATATCCAGGGCACACCCAGAGACTAAATGAAAACGACTTTCTAACTCATTAACTGGGACTAACTCATTGCATTAGTGCCCCCTACTGACTCATTCATATGATACATATCCTACCTCGTCGTTGCCCCAAAAATAAAAAAATAAAAAGTAGCGAGCCAGTTTTAGGGAAAGTAATGAGTAGAAGTGCCAATATTTTTGTTAAAACTATTGAGCACGAGTAAAAGGTAATCACAGAAAAAAAAGTATTTCTAAAAGTACAGATACTTGTAAATTCTACTCAAGTACAGTACTTGAATATTTGTTCTTTGTTACCATCTCCCCTTATGCAGCCACCACTGACCTGGGCATAATTAGGCCACTGTGCCTCTCATTGTTGCGGGGATATGAAGCCAAAGAACTCCTTTTGTCGATCCTACCCCAGACCAAGATACAGCATATATGACTATAGGTCCGTTAAATTTGCCACGGAGTCACGGCTTTAGACGCTAGCGAGGCGCGTGCAAGCCAGAGGCGTAGCCAAGGGATGGCTTGGGGTAGCTTGAGCAACCCCAAGAATTTTGAAAGCTATGCCAGAGCAACCCCTGGAATCAAGACTATTAATTATGCAATCACTGTGTTAAATAAATTAATATTATACATTTATAGATTTTGATCATTTAATAAAACATTTGATGTGCTTTTGTTTGAATGCAAATTACATTTCAATTAAAAAGAAAAATCTAGTAATCGCCCGTCAGGTCATGTGACCAGCGCCGATTTCAGCCCAAGCAGTCTGCAGCGTTTTTGTCTCCCCATTCTCCACGCACAAGCCCTCCAGTTGTTTTTTTACAAATGTATTTTACTTTTACTCAAGTAAGAAATTTGGGTACTTTTGCCATCTTTACTGATGACGTTGCGAGTCCCATGACACTTGAATGGACAGGTTGCAGGCGAGGACAGTAAGAGATGATGACGGAAGTTAATGAACGGCGTGGCGTTGTTGATAAAATGAAATGAATGCTGTTAAGTCAGTTTTGTAGTAAACTACAGTTTACTACATTTTGAAGCAACCCCTAAGCAACTGCACTAAAAATATTCTAGCTACGCCACTGGTGCAAGCATGACAGAGATGCAGAGCGTAGCTATGAATGGGTTTGTTAGCGGTTGGTGTAGCCAGAGGGTGCCTCACCAGTTCGCTATACATTGTTTATTTTAAAGATGGTGTATCCACTGGGTAACTATAGGTTGAGCTATAAATGGGTTGGAGGTTGGGGTAAGGTTAGGGGTTGGCATTAAGTTAGGGGTTAGTGTTAAACGCTAGGGTTTTAACAGAACAGATCGTTTTGGGGAGCTGCACACTACATCAGACGCCAGGAAGAGCTGATGCAGCTGTTGGCTGAGCACTGTAGCAGCTGACTATTGTACCTCCGCCTGTGCCCATCAGGGAATAGTAAGCAACAGCGTTACCGGCTTACAGCGGCAGAGTGTAAAAATTATCGGCGGTTAGCGGGCGGTTGCGGGTGACAAAACGGGCCATCCGCGCATCTCTAGTGTATCCAGTCGGTACCTCGCAGCTCTGCCAGCGGTTGGGAATGTTGGGCCGGAGCTTCTGCTCGCACACCACCTTCCTCATCTCGTCCACCGAGGGGTCGGACTGAACCAGGTCAAAGTATGGCAGCTGGTAGTCTTCGTGGATGCCTGCATCGAATGCAACATATCAAAATGTCATTTTACATCAACAGCAATCCTTCGTGTTGATTAATAGAAGGGTATAGGCCACTCAACGTTTATTTATTTATATAGCACTTTTCATGCAGAGCAACATAAAGTGCCTTATATTGAACAGTACAACTATACCCACAGCCTCCTAGCACAAGCAAACTGGCACACACTCACCCACAGACAAATACACACACACACACATACACACATACACACACACACTAGCACATACAGTAGGTTGATGTACCGATGACGGCAACATCCTACTAATAAGACAGGCCAAAGAGTTTGTTAACACATTTGAAAACTAGTAGAAGTATTTTAAAGTCAATTCTGAGACGGACAGGGAGCCATGTTGGAGTAATGTCTTGCCATGGGCTTCCACCCGGCTAAATGTAACAGTATGGTTTCAGGACAATTTCCATTATTAGTTTGAGCTCGGTTCACTTGCTAGTTTATTTAAATTTGGTCAGTAACTCATTGGTCATTCTTTGGGTGACATGGTAATTTATTTGTAATGCTTCACCTGCGGTGCATTTTCTCCGGTACTTTTAGGTGCCGGGATTTTTTACTTGAGTAAGAGTAAAATAAATGTGTAAAAAAAACAACAACTCGAGTAAGACTATAAAGTACTGATCTACTCAAGTAAAGTAAAAAGTACATGGTCTAAAATGTACTAAAATGTATTTTTGAAAATATAAAAATACAACACTCTACGGGCAATATTTTTTTTGAGGGGCACACCCAGAAACTAAACGAAAACAACGTATTAACTGCTACTGTACTCAAACGGGATAATGATAGAAAGAATTATAGAACTAAGAATTTCTGCATTTGATTTGGAGTAACCAAACTTTGATAATGTAAGTAATGTAAATTAGCCTGGCGAGCCAGAAGCAACGATTCATCCACGCATCACACGCGATTAGAACGATCATTGGGTCTGGAAAAACCAGGGTCGAAAAATGTGTCAATCAAATTGTTACACACAGCACAGTAGGTGGGAGAAGCGCCGTGGAGGCCAAACTCCGCCCACGTCTTGCGTCATCCAAACCAAACATTGCCCACATTTCGATTTGAATAACTTAACTTGATTTGTCCGCCCGTACACGGGAGACGCCTGCCTGATTTTCCCAGACCCAATGTACTGTCTAGCGATGTGCGATGCGTGGACGATGCGTTACTTCTGCCTCGCCAGGCTATATGCAAGGCACACACCAGATTTTAGCTGAGTGAGTGCATCCGCGCGGGCAATGTACCGAATCGTCAAAATCAGGGAAGAACATATTTCACAATTGATTTTTGGCTGCGGTATCTCGGTGTAAGTGTAGTAAATGTTGGCATTGGAATGTGGTGGCATTTGTTTCGGAGAAATGAGTTAGTCCTTTTTAGCATGTAACTTACAGGTGCGGCAAAACAACTCAAAACGCTGGACCAAAAAGAAAGCGGTGCTCCATTGCCGAGCTGCTGCCAATTATTTGTTTTGATTTCTTTCTTTCATGGTGAGAACACTTTGCGCTGTCTGGAGAACACTTTACCTGAGAGATGGAGGTTTTTTGGGACGCCATTATCGACGCCATTATCCAAAAAAACTAGAAACCCAATCCAGGGACGGCTACTTGCGTAGGCAGCTGTTGTCGCTCACAGTGTGTGTCACGTCACCTCTACATGTCTTTGGCATGAGTCAGCT
>OMKY01023959.1:1024-13907 GCA_900302395.1 Bregmaceros cantori
AAAAGAACATACAAGTATGTTCCTCCTAACCCTGTCATTTAAAAAGAACATACAAGTATGTTCCTCCTAACCCTGTCATTTAAAAAGAACATACAAGTATGTTCCTCCTAACCCTGTCATTTAAAAAGAACATACAAGTATGTTCCCCCTAACCCTGTCATTAAAAAGAACATACAAGTATGTTCTTTGTGGACAAACGAAGTGAATGTAATAGCGTTTTAAACCCGGTTTCACGTTAATACAGTTGCACTGAACTCCACCAAATATATTCTGTATAAACTATATCGAGACTTAACATTGCACAATATAACAAACTTTAAGAAGAAACAAAATTTTTGCGTTCTGAACCGGTTCAGATATTTTGGTGGTGGAACGGTGCGGAGAACGAAAACGTTACGGCCTACCTAAAACCGTTCAACGGAACGTTTTAAAAGTAATTTAGTTTTCATGCACTGGCGCTGTATGACCTCATTTTCTATGCACCATCTCCAGCGTACTCTGTGGTTTTAATAAACACTTGTCTCTACTTGTGCACCGTGGCCAACACGCCGCTAGTGTTTTCAACCCAAGGTCGTCGTGACAAAAGACCAGCTTGTCAAGCCTGGAGTGGGCCGAGGTGACTCATTGTGGGCCACTAACAGACGCCGTTTTCATTCTCCGTTGGGGAAACACATTTACTTCTGTCCGCTTCTCCAAATGAGTACATGTGCCTGTGTTTTGCATACCTTAACTTCAAACCGGTTCAAGGAATGGAAACGAAAACTAACAGAATTTTAGGGAAATGGAAAAAGATTTCTTCAACTGTTCCGGAACATTATGAAATCCACAAAACCAGTTAAAAACTTTTTTTTTTTCTGTTCTCAATAGACGAGTTCGGGGGGTACTTCCGGTGTCTGCACGTCACATCCGTTGACATTTAGTTTGCTGTGTTTTCGGCAATTTTTCAACATGTATATTCGGTGGGAACACACCTACAGGGTTATTTAAATTCAACACCCAAATGCTCTCATAGGGATCTGTGACCCACAAATGCATGATTTAATAATCAGTTCAACCCGTTCCATTGTCTCTTTCCTTTTGGAAGAACTAGTAGAAGCAGCCAGCCTATTGGTCCAGAAGAACATGTGACCACTCGGTGAGTAACTTTAAGTTGGATTATGACTGTATTTCATCAATATTTATACAAAATGGTGAACGGAGCGAGTGATGTGATGTGTAACTGGTCACAGAAAGACACCTAGTGGTTGGATTTTGAACTGACGTGCGTTTTGTGTGTTTTTTGTGCTCAGACTTCGGTCCAGTACCAGAGTTGGCATCGGCAACAATAAAGCACCGGAAGTGCGTTTTATCCCGACGGGACAAAATGCCACCCCCTGTATTTCGCGGGTAAACTCGTCTATATATTTGAACATTTCCCATGTCTGGGAGACTATTTCCGGTTGTGCATCCATGAAGTAATTTTGTACTTTTACTCGAGTACATTTTGAGATGGGTAATTTTACTTTTACTCTGAGTGCAATTTAAGCAAAGTAAAAGATACTTTTACTCAATTGCAATTTTTCAGTACTCTTTCCAACCTCTGGTATTCCAAATTATTAAAAAAACATTCACACATTTTAAAAAGCATAACTACCAGGCTCTTGTTGCTGATGTGTGAAGGTCTTCCCCACTCTCCTACACTCACTGTCAGGTGTTGGATTAACGACAGACTGGCCCATGTATGGTTATTGCTTTGTGGAAGAGATAAAAACGAGCCACACCTCTCATATCATGATTATGAGATGTGTTTACTCAGTGCGGGGCCGTCGCTAAAAGCTCCTCCAGCCTGCCTGCGAGGTCTGAAAAGGTCTTAAATTCCGAAACTAAAATTTAAATTAAATGTCTTTAAAAAAAAACTAGGCTCACTCATTCAAACTTCAAATATAATCTTAAAAAACACCCTGATAAGCTGAACTGCAAACACTGGATGTTATGCTACTTGGACATAATTTATCCGGAACAATAGGGTCTCTCTGATAAAAAGATTTGCTGCTGGGTGTCGGCGGCAGAGGTATGGAGGGGACACGTATAATGTTGTAATACTGTAATGGTCCACTTTGGTCCGTTTTTCTGTTTGTATGTTGTTGTTTTTGTCCCCCCCCCCTTTCCTTTGGGTTTTGTCTTGTAGTTGTCTCTTTGTTTTTGTTTGTTTTTTGTTGTTGTTGAAAATTTAATAATCCTGGGTTAAAATCCCAACCCGGACAGGTCGTTTCTGTGTGGAGTTTACATGTTCTCCCCGTGTCTGGGTGGGTTTCCTCCGGGCACTCACCACCACCAAAAACATGTTCTAGTCAACCTGCTCCAGTCAGTGCCCCCGGCCAAAGTACTGGCTCAGAATCTGGAGTTGGTCCCCGGGGGCTGCACCGCGGCTGCCCTCCGCTCCTCACGGATGGGTTAAAAGCGGAGGAGGAATTTCACTGTACATGTATGTGTGACTAAATAATGTAAAAGTAACTCTTATCTGTTTGACTTGCCCAGGGACTACAGATGGAAAGTAGCCGTTGGCTAACTTTGTCACGTTGATCAGTGTGCGTTGTCCCTGCTGCAAGTAAACAAATAAGTAACTAAGTAAAATAATAAATCTGGGAGGTTCAATAAAACAAACATGAATTGAGATGTATTGAAATGTATTTTTCTGTGTGCTGCACCCTTGCTTGTAGTTTGGTCATTTTCCTTTTGGTTTTGATTGCCCTGGCTCATATCTGTTGTACAGTGTAAAAAAATGCTTCATAAATACCTTTGAATTTAATTGAATACAGGATCATGTCTGTTTCTCTCTCCCGCTCCCTCTTTCCATCATATTAGAGGAAACAGTCACAGTATTACCAGAACAGTTCAAGTTAAATATCTGTTCCAAGAAAAAACACTTTTATATTATTTACTGATGTAAGACTGGCGAGTCTTACTTATCATGTACCCTTTGGCTCATGGATCGTGGGATCATAATATGCCTTCATTAGATATTTATACTGTTTTTCCCCCCCTAGATCGATCACACAGATGTACAAAAATATTTGACGTTACAGGCGCATAGAAGGAGGGAGCGTGCTAGAAACCAGTGATTTTTGCCTGCCACGCAGGTGCCCCGAGTTCAACTTGGAGGCCAATGCTTCCATTTTAGCATTGATGGTTAAGATAAGGCTCAGTTGGGACAGCCAGGGTTGGTAGGGGTTACTTTTGGATTATTTTTGAGAAATGTTTTATTTCTATAAAATTATTAAAGTGTTCAGCTCATATTACAGCCTGAAACCACCCTGAATATCATATGTTAAAACATTTGGAACACATCAAGTCATTAGTTAGAATTATTTGATTAAAGTGTTTTTAAAGTAATCCTATGTTGGATTACTCAAAATAGTCTTAATAAAATCATACAGCAAATGATGTAATGAAATTTTGGTTGTTCTTTATTTAATTCAGGATGAATTCTACTTATATTATAAGTTGAATACCTGCAATGTATAGCAAATCATTTAGTCGAAATAAAACAATTCTCAAAAGTAATCTAAAAGTAACCCCTCCCAACCCTGGGGACAGCGTGGTAGTTTTAACACCAACTCTGACTGTGGTTCCTTTCATGTGTAGATAATTCCCGAGCATTCAAAAAAAGAAACAGTATACTGACACTTTTTCATAAACAGATTAAAGGTAAATATAACACAATCACTTTCAACTAGAAGAGAATCACCGTTCCAGCCAGGGCTCCAAACCCGTTCAAGGAACGAAAACGAAAACCGAAAACGAACAGAATTTTGTGGAATTTTACAAGGAGCAACGGAACATTATGAAAGCCACAAAACCGGTTAAAACGTTTTTTTTTCGTTCTCTATATATTTTAACATATCTTACGTACATATCTTCACGTTAATACAGTTGCACTGAAGTTTGAAAGTCCACCAAATATATTTTGTATTAACTATATCCAAACTTAACATTGCACAAAATAAGGAACTTTAAGAACGAACAAAATGCTTACGTTCCGAACCGGTTCAGGACCAATATTTTGGTGCCGGAACGGTTCCGAGAATGAAAACGTCAAACATAGGCCTGTCTGAACCGTTCGGAACGGAACGTTTTAAAAATAATTTTGTTTTCAAGCCCTGGTTCCAGCATTGCCCCTATTAAGACTACGGACAGAAGCAGTCCTCCAGTAATAGCTTCCACACATATCTCACATAACACAAAATATGCCTTTGCCTACACACACACTGTGGGTTTATAATGACCTTGTTAACTTACCCAACAACGTTAAAACTACTTAAAAATAAAATAAAGTATGATATACATATATCAAGTGACCAAATTTGATAGTTAGTAGCATGCTAGCTCTATGTTTGAGAAAGTCTAATTATGGTGAGAATGAAATATTAATAAAGTTAGTTTGCGGGGTGCAGCGTGTCTGTGCGAGTCTTGGTGTTAAGCTTAGACCTTCCGGAGATGGAAAGGTTGCCTGCTGTATCAACCTTTGAAGCTTAATCCAGCAGGCTGCTCTCCCGTGCTGAACACCAAATGGTAGCAGAGGTCTCCACCTAGTAACAGACTGCTGGCCCACTTGCATGTTCTAGGGACTGAAATCTCAACCTTTGTCCGGTAGGTCCGGCTGAAGGTGACTTCCGGTGCCATTTTGTTTTGCTGTATCTTCGACTATTTTTTAACATGTCTATTCAGTGGGAGCACACACCTACCGCGTTATTAAAAAAAGGAGGGTGGTAACCAGGGCTCCGAACCGAGCGGAATTTTACTGAAAATTTTTTTTTTAAGTTATTTTTTCCAGCGTCAGCGCCGTTTTTCCATCTTTATTGGATAGGATTAGTCGGAAACTGGGTTGAAGAGATCGGGGGTAGACATTGCAGACAGGTCGATGAGCGTAGCTGAACCCGCGACACTGCGGACGCTGCGGTAAACACAGCGCCACTAACATGAACGGGGTCACGCTAGGTGCGGTGTGCATAACCACTTGGCCAATGCGGACCGCAGAATTTTACTGAATTTTATGAGTATTGGAAACAAACGAAAAAAAGATTTCTTCAAATGTTCCGGAACAGAAACGGAACATTATGAAATCCATAAAACCGGTTAAACACTTTTTTTTCGTTCTCTATATATTTTAGAATATCATATGTCTGGGAGACTATTTCCGTCCACTTTCACTGCCCCATGCTTCTGGGGCTCCATCTTGTGGACAGACCAAGAAGCAAATGTAATGGCGTTAATACAGTTGCACTGAACTTTGAAAATCCAAATATATTTTGTATAAAAAAAATTTTATATTTTTAAACGCAACATTGTGTAATATACGGAACTTTAAGAACGCACAACATGTTTGTGTTCTGAACCGGTTCAGGGCCAATATGTTGGTGGCGGAAAGGTTCAGAGAACAAAAATGTTAACTATAGACTTGCCTGAATCGTTCGGAACGGAAAGTTTTAAAAATAATTTGGTTTTCAAACCCTGGTGGTAGCTCGCTGTGCTATTCCATACCCAAATGTTCTAGTTTGGATCTGTGCCCCACAAACGTATGATTGACAAATCTGGCCAAGCCGTTCCATTTACTCATTTGTGTTGGGAGTTACTAGTGGAAGCAGCCAGCCTATTGGTCCAAAAGAACATGTGACCATATCGGTGAGTTACTTCAACTCGGATTTTGACTGCATTTCATCAATATTCATAACATATAACCGGTGTGGGTTTTGTGTGACAGCCACTTCGGTTCACTGCGATGACTACACAGGCAGCTACACAGACCGGAGTGACCTTCAGAGCCACCAGCCAATCCGGTGCCTCTAGCAGCATTTTACCGTGTATTTAAACCAGGGCTTTGAACATGGAACAGGGACTTTTTGTATTTTTCAGAGAACAGAAACTAAACCGGAATCGTTATTATTTTGTATGTTCTGGAACAGGAACACTTATTTTAAAAATAATGATAACCGGTTAATAACCGTTTTATTTTGGTCCTCAAAGCTTCCGTTGAAACCTGGCGCGGGTGTCCACTGCTCCGCCAGTCTCTGCTGCAGCCTTCCCTTCCAAGCCGCGCCTGCGGCAAGTGTCAACTTGAATTGAAACAGCTGACAGCTGACAGGAACAGAATTAACCATTCCAGGAACAGTATTTTTTTGTTCTTACTGATTCCGGGACATCAATTTATTGGTGGATCACATAACCGGAAACGTTATAATTCCGTTCATGTTCGGAATTAAACAATTGTGAAAAAATAACAGTTCGAAGCCCTGATTTAAACCACCAATTAGCCGACACCACTGTAGTCTCTGAACTGCTCGTTAACGCGAAAATGGATCCATTGTCTCTTACAACTCTATGCATGTACGGGCGTTTGGTTTTGTGAATGGGGATGTGTTTATTCTTAGCAGTCCTTGTTGATGACGAGTGACCCAGCATGATTGTGCGCACCTGCGCTCCGACCAAACTAGCGAGTTAAACGCATTTGTGTCTGGTATCGTCGTTCTCCCCCATCGCGGTATCTTCAACAACACGACGGGCTGAGCTGAGCTGCGTTGACAGAGATCTGCGCTCTGCCCTCCCCGAGTGTGCTGGAGCTGATAACCTGTTTCTCTAGTTTACAGTCAAGCAGGTCATGTGACCGGTGTACTGCGGCGGGATGTAATTCGGTGAGCCGGCGGCCAGCGTGTGGTGGACCACAGTGGGTGGAGGTGAGGAGGTCAGCTGGCTGCTACACTTACTGGCAGATGGAGGGGATGGTGTGTGTGTGTGCGTGTGTGTGTGTGTGTGTGCGTGTGTATGTGTGTGTGAGCGTTTACGCTGCCTGTGTGTGTGTGCGCACAGGCCTGGAGGGGTCACACACACAACCATGCACGCACACACATACGCACAGAGAAAACATAGAGTTGCCTTCAGAAATACAAGTACGAGAACGCAAACCCCTGTCATATATTACACACACACAGTTACTGTTGGTGAATCGTTCTTGCTTGCTCCACACAGAAAACTAGAACAGTACAGAGAAGTACAGAAGTTTAGTTTCTCAACATGCTCTCATAGGAATTCATGTACACAGACTAGAAAGTGCCCACACGGTACAGGGCTTTGTGTGTGCATGTGTTAAGAACCTACTAGATGTTAAGCAGATGTACACGCCAAACCCTATACGTTCCAAAGATGGTCAGTTAACATGATGCTGGATGCTTACTGCCATAGTTTTCAGGTGCTTTTCCATTGGAGTTCGGTGCTGCTTGTCACGGGCGGCGCGAATAGTCTAAATATACTCTCTCTCTCTCTAACACTCTAAATGTGCGCGCGTGCCAGCGGTGTTTCAATTCGAGTTGGCGCTTGTGACAAGCGGCCCGTCCGCTCTTCACACCGTGCCTCCCGCCGGGAAGGCAGGGGAGAGCTGCGCCCATATAGTTGGCTGCGCTACGGAGACTGGGCTAACCGCTACACTATCGGAGTTGTGTTAGTACCATGCAGTAGAGTGGAGCCAACTGCTGCGTGTTGCTGCCGTTTGTAAGCTCATAACCATAGTTTAACTAGATGCTATCTTGTTATGTTGCTTACAGGCTACAAAATCACTGGTTCCGTGTGTCATTTCCAACAACTCTTTTAATTATCCTGCCGACAGACGAACCAACGCAACCGAAAACATAATCTGCTCGGCGCAGGTAGAAAATATCTGACAAATGGGCACGGTCGTGTATATAGCCATGATACAGACAAACGGCAAGTGTATCGCTGTCCATGGTGGTGAATTAATCTTAACTAACTGCGCTGCATGCAGAGATGGGCAGTAACGCATTACATTTACTCAGGTACAATTTTGTGTGTCATTTTTACTTTTGGAGTGCATTTATCTTTCTAATTCTAATAAACACTTTTACTGAAATGTCAGCAATTCGCTACTCATTACATTGAATTGACCTTTAGCGACAACCGTTAGGAACTGCTGGCACATATGTTGGCGTCATATCTCTCTATCTGTGGCGCTTTCTGACGCCATCTCTCTCGGACGCTCTCTCTCTCGGCCTTTCTCTCTCTTGGTCTTGTTCTCTCTCTCTCTCTCTCTCCCTCTCTCTCTCTCCTCTCTCTCTCTCTCTGTCTGTCTGTCTCTCTCTCTCTCTCTCTCTCTCTCTCTCTCTCTCTCCCTCTCTCATGGAAAGGACGTTCCAATGGGCCAGTACCACTTCCAGAGAAGATCAGAGAGGTAAAAGCTGACTCTACACCAGCTCTGGTGGATTAGTCCTCGTTGGCGTCCACTGGGGCTCCCAGACAGGCGTGAAATCACAACAACTCTTCATTCTGCCTCCACTCACTCCCAGCACGGAGCTACAGACAAGTTTTCCCATGAAATACACGGGGGCTGACATTTGTCCATTAACATGCGTTGGCATACTCAATTTTGTTTTAAGTTCTATCGTATGTCGTATGTTGAAAGATGCTATGCTTTATATGAAATTGAATCTATGACATATCTTAAAACCAAACTAATATTGTGGAAAAAGCTTTAGAATTCTGAGGCAAATCCATTCACCCGGGCAGAAGTTATGACCCAAAACAAAAAACACTGCCTTGAATTCAGCGATCTTGTTTGCCCTCCAAAATCTGGGGGATTATCGCATTAATAAGTAGCACCTTAAGCAGTGAGCACGGGTGGCGGTGGCGCACGCAAAACCATTGCATCCCCTAAACTCCGCATTTCCGGGGTCTAATATAAATCCATCCACTCCATGCACTGTATCTGAGAGACCTTCTCCACCACCACACCCCTTCCCGGTCTTCTGGTGCCTCCTCACCGTCCCCCGGACTAAACGGAAAACCTTTGGGGACAGAGCCTTCTGTGGCGGCCCCCTCCCTCTGGAACTGTCTTCCTCCCCAACATCCGCCTCTCATCATCTCTGGACATTTTTAAAACCAGACTCAAAACTCATTTATTCTCTCTGGCTTTCCCTAATTAGATAGTTAGTTACCTCCTGTCTTCTGTTGTCTGTTTTCTTCTTCTTGGTTTTGTTTTTATCTCTTGTAAAGCGATCTTGGGTTCCTTGAAAGGTGCTATATAAATTAGAGTTATTATTATTAATGATGTACTGAGGGATGAATAACGTGTCTCCTCTCCTTCGCCAGGACCAAGTCCCAGAAGAAACGGTTTGAAGAGGAGCTCACCGAGAGGATGATTCGTACTTTTGATGGGATCAATTCTCAGAAGTAAGCCCACGATGACACGTCCGTAGACGCCGAAACCACTGATGATGCAGTCACATCCATTAGAAGCAAGGCTTGGAAACGAAATCATTTTTTAAACTTTCCATTTCTGAACGGTTCTGGCAGGCCTATGTTTAATGTTTTTGTTCTTGGAACCATTCCGTCACGAAAATTTTGGTCCTGAACACCACAGATCATCTTACCCGTTCTACGATGACGGGATGTATAGCATCAAGATTTTCTTTATTCAGGATTCTTCATTACAGTTCAACACAGGTTGGCAAAGACGTGTGTGCCCCACAAACGTACGTATGTACATAGAAGCTGTACCATATGTGAAAACCCTAGAGCCTGAAATTTTAGCGCATCACGTCCTCTTCCAAGCTTGACTTAACGAGTCGCGCTTGGAACAGACGAGTTTAGGTGCAAAACACTGGGGGGAGTCATTTTGTCCCGCACTTCCTGTGCCTGTATGTATGTATATAGAGTCCGGTGTGTATTCTGTGTCCACGTGCCTCCGCCCTGGTGGTACGTGGACACAAAATACACAAAACACTCACACCAGTTCAAAATCCGACCACTAGGTGTCGGTCTGTGACCAGTTACACATCACCCCCCCTTGCTTTGTTAACCTTTTTGTATAAATAATGATGAAATACAGTCAAAATCAGGGCTTGAAAATGAAATTATTTTTAAAACCTTCCGTTCTGAACGGTTCAGGCAGGTCTCAGTTTAACGTTTTCGTTCTCGGAACCGTTCCGCCACCAAAATATCGGTCCTGCACCGTTTCGGAACACAACAATTTTGTTCGTTCTTAAAGTTCCTTATATTGTGCAATGTTAAGTTTAGATATAGTTTATACAAAATATGTTTGGTGGACTTTTAAACTTCAGTGTGACTGTATTAACGCCATTAAATTCGCTTCCTCATCTGTCCACAAGATGGAGCCCCAGATGCATGGGGCTTGATGACTGACAGTGAAAGTTGGATGGATGCACAACCGGAAATGGTCTAACAGACATAGGATATGTTAAAATATAAAGAGAACAGAAAAAAACATTTTAACCGGTTTTGTGGATTTCATAATGTTCTGTTTCTGGTCCGGAACATTTGAATACATCTCTTTTCATTTCCGTTTCCGCTCCTCGTAAAATTCCATGAATTTCCATTCGTTTCCGGCTTTCGTTTTCGTTCCTTGAACCGGTTCGGAGCTCTGGTCAAAATCCAACTTTAAGTTACTCACCGAGTGGTCACATGTTCTTCTGGACCAATAGGCTGGCTGCTTCTACTAGTTCTTCCAAAAAGAATGAGAAAATGGAATGGGTTGCACTGATTATTAAATCATGCATTTGTGGGTCACAGATCCGCACAAGAGCATTTGGGTGAGGAATAGCACACCGCAAGTTACCACCATCCGTTTTAAATAACACGGTAGGTGTGTGCTCCCACCAAATAGACATGTTGAAAAATAGCCAAAGACATGGCAAATAAATGGCACCGGACGTTCAGAGTACAAATATAACCAGAAATACCCGCCGAACTCTTCTATAGGGAGCGATGGGTTTCAACGAGTCCTGGTAGCACCTTAGAATGAATCTGTTTGTCCACTTACAGACAATGGCTGAAGTCTGAAGACATCCAGAGGATCTCGTTGTTCTTTCACAACAAGTCCTTGGAGAAGGAGGTGAGGCCTTGGATTAATTGTAAGAAAAAAGGTTTAATTGCCGGCTTACCTGCTTGCTGGTCCAATAAAATACAATAAACTCTACAATCCAAGCCTGCAGGGACATCTACCTTATTGTGTTACTGCACACACCATTGCTTGAAACAACAAAGAAACATTCATTAATCTTTCAGTGGCAATCATTTCTCACACCAAGGGATTCACACTCATGTTTACAGTTAAAATCTAATCTTGTAGCGATTACATATATTACATTATATTTACAGTCAACAGCTTGTAATATTGAATGCAGTATCTCTACTGTCAAGGAAAAATATTGGTCTTTGGTCTAATATACACTCCCTATCCCCACCTCCCTATATGGTGCACACACTTACAGTGCACTCAACAGCAATATTATAACCTATATAATTATAAAATATATAATCATAAAATTCAACAATCATCACAGTCACATCACAGTACTTACATTTATAACTATTTGCCATGGCCGGTCGCTATTACTCCCGCCGTGCCATGTTTTTGTAGTTTAGGTCATTTTTAAAACATCCTGCAATGCATTATGGGTTATATATGCTTTATCTAGGGTACATCGATGCTAACTACTTTTCACGGTGCATTGTGGGATACTTTGAGTGCACTATATTGCATACATGGAGAATTCAGACACCCCTACAAAATGGCATGCGCCCCGTTTAGTGCACTATATGGGGGATAGGGAGCGATTTCGGACGCATTTTTCCAGTTTTCTCCATTTTGAAAATGGCTTGACATAACATGGTTTTTACATAGACATAGGATATGTCTATAAAGTGGTAAAATGTGAGGGATTGGTAGAAGGTAAAAGTACCAGAGGCAGACGGCACAAGATCTACTACCGACCCCAGAACGGAACAACACTGGACCATGACCTCTGGGGAAGAATGACCTGTGTTGGTGCACATTCTGCTACAAGAAGAGATAGTGAATAATGATTATAGGAGTATGCAGTCATGACCGACTGCTAACGGGGAATCCCCAAAATGCGATAAACACATGAATGAAACCCAGGGATATTGTAGAGCCATGCTTTCTTTAGGAATTGTGACGTCACAGGGGTCTTGTGCTTCCATTGTATGCCAACAGGAGTGATGGCATACCAGGTTTTGTGCAGGTGTTATCACACTAAGAAAACCAGCCAGCTTGTACCAAGACATCCGTGATGAGTTACCAGCTTGTAACAAGACATCCGTGATGAGTTACCAGCTTGTAACAAGACGTCCGTGATGAGTTACCAGCTTGTAACAAGACGTCCGTGATGAGTTACCAACTTGTAACAAGACGGCCGTGATGAGTTACCAGCTTGTAACAAGACGGCCGTGATGAGTTACCAACTTGTAACAAGACGGCCGTGATGAGTTACCAGCTTGTAACAAGACGTCCGTGATGAGTTACCAGCTTGTAACAAGACGTCCGTGATGAGTTACCAGCTTGTAACAAGACGTCCGTGATGAGTTACCAGCTTGTAACAAGACGTCCGTGATCAGTTACCGGCTTGTAACAAGACGTCCGTGATCAGTTACCAACTTGTAACAAGACGTCCGTGATCAGTTACCAGCTTGTAACAAGACGGCCGTGATCAGTTACCAGCTTGTAACAAGACGGCCGTGATGAGTTACCAGCTTGTAACAAGACGTCCGTGATGAGTTACCAGCTTGTAACAAGACGTCCCTGATGAGTTACCAGCTTGTAACAAGATGTCCGTGATGAGTTACCAGCTTGTAACTTGACGTCCATGATGAGTTACCAGCTTGTAACAAGATGTCTGTGATGAGTTACCAGCTTGTAACAAGACGTCTGTGATGAGTTACCAGCTTGTAACAAGATGTCCGTGATGAGTTACCAGCTTGTAACAAGATGTCTGTGATGAGTTACCAGCTTGTAACAAGATGTCCGTGATGAGTTACCAGCTTGTAACTTGACGTCCCTGATGAGTTACCAGCTTGTAAC
>OMKY01024074.1:1798-12242 GCA_900302395.1 Bregmaceros cantori
GGGGGGACTGGCAAAAATAAACACAGAGCATAAGCTGTCATGCATTTCATGCTGATTGGCCTAAAATCTCTAATCACGTAATTAGCTGGCAAGCTGATTGCCAGCAGCGCTGCGAATGATATTTACGTTGAGGAGCGACTTAATTTGTACCCATCCAAAAAAAAGATGTATTACCGGCAGACAGATTCGTGCGAGGCCTGCCATATGAATATGCAATGAGAAATAAGCAATTTTGATATGTGGAGAGGACATATGGTGTCTTATGTAAATATCAGCTGTCCAAATTTTTTTTTTTAGTAATGCATTATGAATATAATCACTGCCAAGCAGCAGAGTACATTTGGAGTTTCTAAAAGATGTGTATTGGGAATAGATTAAGTGTTGTTAACAGTAGTATTTTACTTTTTACGATTCAGTTTGACATGCACGCAGAACAGAGAGACAAATGCAAACTGCATTGTTTTTTTTTTTATTATTTCAAGTACAAAGCTGGGCCGGCTACATCAAAGATCCACTATAACGGTCAACTTAATATTCTGCACACTGTTCCGTAGTATTCTGTACACCAGAGCTATTAAATTGGCGACCCCCAATCATGTTTTTTATGGCCGACGGAAGAATTCTGAAAAAGTCAATTTTTTGGGGTCAAACATGTCTCACCAGAAGCACTGGAAATGTGTTGTTGAGGCTAACTGAGATTCTGTTCTTTACCTCAACAGATGCACTATAAATGTGTGTGAGCTGCTGTTGTTTTTTGTGTTGTTGTTGTAGATGAAGAATGGTACTTAAAATAAAAGTTATGAAAATGTGGTTTCGCGTCGTGTCAAGTTGTACAAATAGGCCAGAGGTTAATGAAGGGGAGGGGGGGGGCGGGATGCAGTCTGGCATTTGCTCCGGCCCCTCGCCCATTGGGTTTCTGACAATGTGGCCCTCTGAGCAGTGTAGTTGAATAGCCCTGCTGTACACCATTGCTGGTGGGGGGTCCTGGCCACAGATGGATTTTGGGGAAAAAACATCTTGGCAAACTCAAAACAAAGTTGCAATGTAGGTTGGTTCAAGATAAGATTATGGCCAAATATGTAAAAAAGCAGGAATTGACCTTGAATTACATTGTTTTTGTGTTTATGATAATTTAATTTACTCATGCAGATATTCCCGTGGAGTATGCATGAGATTGTTTGGTATATCATCATTTTATGACTATTTATTATATTTGTAAACTATACAGCGGTGGTTTGAATCCCTATCTGACATACTTAGAGATGGCATGGACAAAGTATTTGAACTTTGTCCATGCCATCTCTGCTGCTGTAACCATTGTCTCTCCATTTAAAACATGGTTCCCATGACAATCGAAATGAAATGGCATAATTCAAGGTCACATTAGATCACGACCGCTACCACAGAAACATTAATGCACTGGACACTGGCCAAGAGCTTGTAGCTGAAGACCGCCGAGAGGCATTGGAGTGGCGTGCACGCGCTGCTTACCCATGAATGTGTGTGTGCGTGTGCACTATATGTGCGGTTGAAAGGAGGGGGCTACAATGAGGGAGACGGAAATGCAATATTTATGAAGGCTCGACAAGTTCTTAATGAACAGGAGCAGTGAAGGTCGACATCAATTCAGCAAGTGATGGGTCGGATGTGCAAACCTACGCAGGGTTGAAGCTGAACATAGCCGGCAAAGCGTAACTCGGACCCAGAAACCTTTTCGGGTGTAATTATAGTGTTATCCTCAAACTTTGAAAAACTACTTTTTCTATCTTAAAGAAAATAGGGGTTCGTTTTCCAGTTTAAATTTTTTTTGAGAGTAGAATGAAGAGAAAAGCATCGGTAATAATGTGCAACGGCGTTGGAGGACTTCTTTTGTTTTTTTTTTACGTTATTTTAGTACGTTTTTCAAGTTTTTTTCCATTTTATTGACAGGGTTAGTTTGAAAGTGACGAGAGAGATCGGCCCAGCACGGCCAAAACATCTTTGAGTCCTATTCATGATATTGAATGACAATAGGCGTGGGTATATTGTATATTATTTTTAAATGTTATAAAAATAAACAAAATACATTTATAATTATCAATTACCATTACAGTTCCGTATTTTTGAAAATGAACTGACCTCGGTTTTATGCATCCTTACATTATTTCCTCTCAGTGAGCGTGAGCCATATGTGGTAATCCTCATGCGCGCGATGGAACACACATCTGCTAGCACCGTTTAGCAGGAATCGCTACACGGGAAGCTAAGCGTTCACATTTGGCTAAGGGGCTCTGCTCAGCCGTGAAGAGGTGCCGTCCTGCCCATGCCAACCCTACACCAAACATTAGCCAAGCCAATTAACAGCTTGCGCTACCTCGCTACCGCTATCGACTTGTTCAAGCACCGGTGACAAGCACAATGGATGAGGGCGGATGGGTCGGCTGGAGGATCTTGCCATTGCTGGCTGGTCTACAAACAGCCTTGTGTAGTGGAGAGGTATAGATATGCAGGATGGGTTTGTACCAGGGCTTTGAACCAATATTTTTTCCCAATCTGTTCGTTCTGAACAGAAACAGAATTATAATGTTTCCGGTTATGAGTTCCAACAATAAATTGACATTCCCAAACCGGTTAGAACAAAAAAAAATATGGTTCCCGGAACGGTTAATTCCTTTCCTGTCAGCTGTTTAATGGTATATAATATATGTCGGGGTGAACCCACAACGACTCGCTACAGAGACCCGCTGCTGCCTGCTGATAGCACTCTACAGTCGAAGTCTCATCGCGTTGCAATGAGGTTTCAACACGCTTCAGAGAGTCCCGCGATGATTCGTCACTGCTGCTTTTTACATTTTATGAATATTTTTGTTTTAGTTATCCCAAAGTGCACTCCTTTGAGGAACAGAATAAAACCAGTATTATCTGGTTAACATAATTTTTAAATAAGTGTTCCTGTTCCAGAACATGAAAAATAATAACGGTTCCGGATTTGTTTCCATTCCCTGGAAAATACAAAAAGTTCCCGGTTTTCATTTTCGTTCCTTGAACCGTTTCAAAGCCCTGGTTTGTACCGTATGTTCCGAAATCCTCATGTTCCAAAATTAATCCAAATATGTTCCAAAAAACAGAATGAACGCCATTCAATGACAGAATGAACGCCATTCATCCACACAATAAAAGACTCCAAGTGTCTCGGATTGCAATTGGCAAATGTGGTCACTCTAAGTGAGGGGCAACATTCATTCATACACTACGCTAAACGCAGCAAAACTATCCTCTCCATCTCTCTCTCATCATCCTCTCGTTTAAGGGTTAGGGGTTAGGATCAGGCTAAGGGTTAAACTGTAACCCTACTGTGACTAAACAACCCACACTTTTCAGAAAATAGAGATTTTCGCAACATAGGTTACAAACCCTCATCTCCATGTCGCAACAATGCCGCTTAGTGTTTGCGACAGATCACAACTGATCACAACTGTATCGAGGGTGAATGAACCGGAAGTTGCTGCATTAGAATCACACAACGCAAATGATTGGATAAGAAAGAGCACATGACGTGGGTGGGGGGAGTTCCCAGCATGCAACTGGAGCATAGCTGCTAGGGGAAAGTGACCCACTGACTGGAAAGATCTGTGCCAAGATCAGTGTATATAAAGCAGTTGGTTACCCCCAACGGTAGTACAGCCAATTACCGTCAAAGCGATCACTGTGTGTGTGTATATACTCGATTACATTATTTCGCCCTCGTTACACAACCAGTCACAGCGGGCGAACAGAACGATTGCCAGCTATGTACAGACTTTAACATTCTAGAAAGCCACCAGTTTCTGTCGTTCAAGAAGTTGGCTGTGTTCGAAACATTTTACAACTTTGTAGAAGTCTCCCCTTCCTACCAGCCAAAATATGGCCGCCGACAGAAGGCCATAAAGTGATTAAGGGGTGGCAGCGATGAGCCCGCTTGATAGTGGGGAAGGAACAAAGGCTGTGCCAAGTAGCCATCTCCACCCTGTGAGCGCCCCGGACAGCCCCATATACTGCTGCTGATAAGCAGTGGCTCCGGTTTGACTTTGCAACCTTTTGTGTTTGTGGTTTCAGCAGAGGACAGGACTATGGGCATCTTTCCAACATTTCAGGAGCGTTAGAGAGAGGGGGGCGGGGGAAACACTCACAGTGCTGGCCCGTCCTACGGGTGACCTCGGCGGCCGCCTGGGGCGCTCCTGTCCCTTAGCCTCAAACCAAACCAATCGTTCATACATAGCTCGTGCAACGTGACTTTGGGTCTGCATGGAGTCCAATCGGATAAAAAAAAATCTGATCTTCGACTCAGTTTCTGCCGACTAATCGGAGCTGCGTTTAAGCGGGCTCTCTGCGAGACGAGATGCTTCTTGCAGCGTCACTTTTTACATTTTTTTTATAGACGAGTTTGAGGGGTACTTCCGGTTAAGGCCCATTCATACCTCACTTAAACTACGGATACAGGTACGTGCGGACGGATGAAAAAGAGCAATACTACCGGAAAATGTGAGGGGCGCTATTGAGTATAAACAGCTAACGTAAAAGACGCTCGGAGGTATGAAGGTGGCTATGCGTGGAACGTACGGACGGATTACGTACGTAATTGGCCACATGTAGGGTATGAATCGGCCATTGGCTGAACGTCTAGGTCCATCCCGCACGTAACTTCCGGTTCCATTTATTTTGATGTGTTTTGGACTATTTTTCAACATGTCTACTCAGTGGGAACACACACCTAACGCATTAATTTAAAGGGATTGTGGTGTGCTATATGCTCTTTTTGGAATTACTAGTAGAAACAGCCAGCCTATTGGTCAAGAAGAACATGTGACCACTCGGTGACTAAGTTCAAGACGGATTTTGACTGTATTTCATCAATATTTATGTAAAACGGTGAACAAGAGGGGGGTAATGTGTAACTGGTCACAGACCAACATCTAGTGGTCGGATTTTGAACGGGTGTGTGTTTTGTGTCCTACCTTGGTCTACTGCCAGACTTTACATAGGCACCATACAGGGACCGGGAGTGACCAACAGAAGGGTGGGACAAAATAACTCTACCCAGTGTTTCGCGCGTGAACCCGTCTATACATGTTCCCAAGTTAAATTCCATGTGTGTGTAATACTATGAGTTTTCAAATGGCGAATAAAGCTGATTCCTAACTTCAGAAGCCTGACAAAATGTCTTCTTTACAGGACTAGTTTCTAGCGTTCTTGAGTTATAGGTTGTTGAAAAAACAAAAACATTTTCTGTTTCCTTTAGTTGGTATTTGGAATAGTTTGATATGCACTCCTGCACTGAACCAGGCGTTGAAAAGAAAGTTAAAACGCTTCTGTCACGCACTGGAAGATAGTTGGCATACTTTGGTGACTTGGTAAGGTTGGCAACCTCCATTACCCGTCGAGGGGATGTCCAATTATAGCTTTTTCCGCGCTCGCTGGCTTGTCGAAGGAGATAGCTCTCAGACGTTAGAGGGGGTTGAGGTAGGAGGGTGGGATAAGGGGGGTAAGTGAAGACCATTGGGGACGGGGTGACATGAAGAGAGCGGCGACGGTGGGGGAAGTTGCAGGAGAGAAAAAGAATCCCCCCAAGGGAGGTTTTTGCTCATGTACCTTTCGACTATGTCATCTATCATGGCCACCAAGAGACTGCATATTAAGCAAGGACACTTTCTTACGCGCCATCCCGCCCCAGCAGCAACAGCACAGTCCCCGGGGAAAGGTGCGACCAGCCATTTGTTAATGCTTCTATCGATTTGTGTTCAGTCAATGAACAGTGATGGCTCCCCCCGAAGGTGCAAAAATAGTGATTGTAAGCCGCGTGGCGCATCACGGGAGTGAATGTGACAGGCAAGCGCAGCTGTTTGGAATACACAATCTGAGCCAAAATATTCTGCAAAAAGTAAACATTTCCCTGTCTGCATATTGATCGATACCGATGCTCGTTAAGCATTTCAAGAGGGTTGGGAAAATGAGATTTTAACCCCACAAATTTATAAAATATTTTTTTTTTAATTTGGAAGGCATGATTTAAATTTTCAGCATTTATAATTTGTATTTATAAGTGGTAATTATTATTTTTGTAATAGTTGTATAGTACGCATACCCAAGGGGAAATTACATTGGTTCAGGGAAGTGAACACAAGGACACATTAATAGGCCACAAGGTGAAGGCCATTTTCGTGTTGGTTTGTTTGACGGACTGATTCATTTTGATGACGTCTCAGCCATGTAATAACACCCCTCGCAAGGTGCTATTACACCCCACAGGGACTAGTTCTAAGTTTACCTTTGCAAATTAAAAAAAAAAATGCTATTTTGGAAGTGACAGAACCATGCACCACCTTTTCTCCCTACTTGACTTGGGAAGGCGCTAGCGATGCCTGCACACTAAGACCTCTAGACTGAGAAACAGTTTCTTCCCACACGCAGTGATGCTGCTGAACGCAGGGGGTAGCCCTTCTTGAGGTGTTAAAATGTTAAATGTGATTCTATGCCAATGCCACTAAAACGTATGCACTTTTTTTCCTTTTGTGTTGACCTTGTTCATTACCTGTTGATCTTGAGAGAGTTGTTTCATGCCCAACTAAAATTCCATGTGTGTGAACTGCTGTCATGTATATGCAATATGGCGAATTAAACATGAATGAATCAATTCCACCTGCAAATTTAAATCACTTTCTAGTTGGTATTAGTATTTTAACAACTATATTTTGGTGCTCAAAGACGACTTGACCAAAAGGAAGAGCATGAAAAAAGAAAGAAGAAGAAGGCGACGATGATGATGATGCAAGGTCATTTATCACGCCGGCCAGCCCCCGGCACGCGTGATGCACGCCGAGCCTAGAGAGGGGGAATGCAGGTGGTCCATACAAAGCAGCGAGATGGCGCGTCAACGCGGGGGAGAGATGGATGAAGCATGGGTGGCTGATGAATGGAACTTCATTAACCAGTTAACTGGAAGCACCCCCCCCCCCACACACACACACACACACACACCCTGCCTCCTCCCCTCAACACACATACACACTGCGGCAATTCCCACATTCTAGTTGTCGGGGAGCGTGGATCAGATCTGACGTTGTGTGCGAAGCCGCGGTGGATGCATGCGTCATCCGACTGACAGCTATCCAAATAAATTACCCTCTCTGATGGATGACGTCCCCGTCTCCCTTTCCACGTGGATGGAATTTGCTCGCAGAGCGTTGCGTAGAAGAATTTCAGCGCAAAGGATCTGGCACGTGATTGAGTGTGCTCGGAATGAGAAAAGATAATCCGGGACAAGCAAGCATAATCTAAGGTAAAGAACAAGTTTGAGAACAAAACAGGAGAAAAGCGTAAAGGTGTTTTGCGAACTGCTTGACGTCGACACACATGTCACACTTACGCGCCGCTCCTCACTCGCACACGTGGAGAACGGGGGCCACTCGCTGTTCCAACGGTTTAACCCCTATGTTCTGAAATGCCTATGTTCAGAAAAGTTATGGGGCATTTAGTCATAGTAGTCGTTTAGACACCGGAAGGTACTCCAACCCTAACCCCTAAATTACTCATAACTTTTTTGAACATAGGGATTTCGAAACATAGGGATTTCCAAACATAAGGCTGACCCCGTTCCGAGAACTCCAAAAAAACTACAAAAAAACTATCCGCTTTTTTGTTGGGGTTTTGGAGGGACCAAAACAGAGGGAACAAAATAAGTGAATCGTTTTTTTGGATTTGCGCTTTACATCACTGCAAATGATACGGCAAAATTCATTTCGCAATGCAGATGCTTCGGAATGCAGGCGTGTAACCAGAGATGGCAAGTAACGAAGTACAAATACTTAAGTACTGTACTTAAGTATTTTATTTTCAAGTATCTGTACTTTTAGAAGTACATTTTTCTCTGATGACTTATTACTTGTACTGAGTAGATTTTGAACAAAAATATCTGTACTTCTACTCCTTACTTTTCCCAAAACAGGCTTGTTACTTTTTTGCGCACCGATGGTAGGTGGTAAGGATAAGTATAGTGTGAATGAGCCAGTAGGGGGTGGTAATGCCAACAGACGTTAATTTCAATGTTTGGCAGTGGGATTTATGAAACCGTAAATGAAGCGAGTTAGGCTAGGTTTTTAACAATTTATTCCAACCACATTAAAACTAGCATTGAAAAAGTGCATTTCATATACAAATGTATTTTTTTACTTTAAAAAATACTCTTTGAGTATGTTTCTGAGCCTCTACTTTTAACTCTACTCGAGTAGATAATTGGATCAGTACTTTGAAGTCATACTCAAGTTGTTTTTTCACAAATGTATTTTACTCTTACTCTAGTAAGACATTTGGGTACTTTTGCCATCGCTGCGTGTAACTGTAGAGCTAATATAGGAATTGGCTGGTAAGGGCATTTAGCTGTACGCGGCGGTGTGTGTGTGTGTGCGTGCGTAGGTGTGACGTCTGTGAGTGTGGGCTGACATCATTAGCAACACACTTCACGTTTTTCTCGGCCAGCCAACACCTATTTTATCACTACGTTCTTAAAGCCGCGGCGAGGCAGCTATACTTGTCACATGTTCATTTTGTCATTTTCAATTAGCCGTACACTTGAAATAAGTGGAATGCGGGACGTGGTCAACTTGGCTAGGTTTGAATTGATTTTAAAAATGAATAGAAAGTAATCCCTCATAGTGACCCTCCTCTTAAGTGGCAGTATTGCCAGCTCCTGGCTCTCCAAAAAGCCACAAATGATGTCAATTATCCTTTATCCCACCATCAGAATGAGTATCAAGCTCTTCATACTTCATACCAATTGTATGCGGCCCATTCTGTGATGTGTGGGGATGTTGTACATTGATTGGCTGAGGAGTAAAGGACCTTCAGTTTTGTTCAGCTTCGCAACACGTCGATGAAAAAAAGTACTGGCAGTGAAAGGAACCTATCAGGCAAGAAGTGGATGGTAATTATTACCCAAGACTGCGCCAACATTTTGTAATGTCCGCCCATCTCATTACATGAGATGGGCGGTCCGCATCGTCCGCGGACCGCCCATCTCCACCTGCGGCACCAGGACCGTCCGCGGAATCAACAGTCTGCCCCTACTTAAGGCTGCGTGCGGCCCCAAAGTCTCGGTACAGGTCAGTTTACCTGACTGAGCAAGTCATGCTTCAGCTCACACACTTAGATGAAGTCTCGATAGATATCTGTTCCGTTGTTTAGGTGTAATGCTTCAATTCAATACATTGACGAGACTTCATTGGAAACCTGTTCTGCTCCTGGCGCTGTTCTCACCAGCTTCAATTATTTCCTGGCTACAGAGTGACTCCCAGGAGCCTCCACCCGTACCTGGTCCAGCCCCGGTGGACTCGGATTACGAGATGAGTACTGCTTCCGATGAGGATGCCATGGACGAACTGTAGATTGAGCCTTTCTGCCCTCTGACGACCTCTAAAGGGTCGATTCAAATTAACATAAAGAAACATACTTTTGAGTTGTTAATAAAGGGTTTTCAAAAACTCCGTTGTCCTCCTCTCTGGTGAACTAAATTAATGTTTACTTGACTCGTGACAAACCTAGTTTCAAACAGCACTTCTGTAGAGTTCTGAGTCTGAATTTGGTGCGATGTAATTTTTTTCATTGCAAACAACATTTTCTCATTTTATTGACAGGTTACACACCTGCATGCCAAAGCCTCTGCATTCTGAAATTAATTTTGGCATCTCATTTGCTGTGATGCAAAATGTGAATCCCAAAAATTATGCGCTTATTTTGTTAGGATCCCTCCAAAACTCTAGCCCTAACCTAACAAAATAAGCGGCTAGTTTGTGGGATCACGCACTGCATTGCGCGCGTTGTGGTCTTAGACCACAGCGACAAGACTGTGTGGGGCTGCCTCTCGGTGCAGCGTGTTTAACCGCTACGCCACAGGAGCCTCCTTCTCCCTGGATACAACAAACCCAATCAGAAAATCATCTCCCAAGAAAGGCCGAAAGGCAGAGAAAAAAAAAAACGACTCGCAGAATTCCAGCAGGTTAACTTTGTTGTAATGCAATTCCCCTAAATCTCATTAGCATGAAGTTTCCACACAAAATCAAATACATAACAATGTATTCAATGGGTCTGATACAATGTACTTCATTCATATTGCAGTGATCCCCAGCTGCTCCCCTGGGAACAGAAGGCAATATTCATATTATCTACAGGGAGCCTAAGGAAAACTACCTCCCACGATTCAGCGCCCCACGGCGCGGGATGAACAATACTATAAGAGAACAGGATTCGCAGTGTGTCTTGGTAATTGTTGAGTCATGTGATTACACACACCAGACTGCCAATGCCATGTAATCCCCACAATACACAGTGATTGAACTGACAGTAGTACAATGTGTATACATTATAAAATATATAATTATAAAATTCAACAATCATCACAAAAAGTCAAACATACTTCCATTAATAACTATTTACT
>OMKY01024121.1:1413-20881 GCA_900302395.1 Bregmaceros cantori
GGGGGGGGGCCTCCTGGGAAGAGGAGAGAAAAAGTGTGTGACTGCAGCGTCGCGGAAACAACGGGCTCCTCCTTCTACTACTACTAGTAGTAACTAGTAGTAGTAGAGTACTAGTACAGTCTTAGTTTATATTAGTGACAAGCGTTTGCCAACGTTTTTCTCAACACACGCAGCGAGTCAAAGCCACGCCCCCACAGCTGCCGGAATGCCTGGTATGTAACCGTTGTACGCCTCATATCAACACGATATCGGTTTAGAAAAATACTCGTTTTTCACTTCTCTATGTTCTGTAAATGTTTTAGAAGCATTATCCTCATGCTAGAAATATGATTTTCACACAGCTAATGGACAAGAATGTCATGATGACGTAGCAAAAACATTTTCCGACATCCCTAGGCGACTGCGGCGCTAGCGGCAAGCTAGTTCTGGACGTCGCAGGGCGACTGCAGCAGTGAAAGAGTTGTGGGGCATAGATCAGCGCGAGAGCATTTGGGTATTGTGGAATAGCACAGCACAAGTTACCACCATCATTTTAAAATAACGCGCTATGTGTGTGCTCCCGCTGATTAGACTAGTTGAAAAGTCAAAGACACGGCAAAATCATTGGCACCGGAATTGGCTAGCATAGACGGGGTAGTTAAGGAAGTAAACTGGAAATGGGTATCTGGGATTAACACCCAACAGGTGCTGCTATAGATTGAGTAAATAGAAATAGATTATAAATAGGTTATGAAGAGAATAAGGAAAATAAATCAGACCACATTTAGTTAGGCAATTGTTGACATTATGGTTCACTATGAAGTGCACATATTAATGCCTCAAAATTGTTGTTTCTTTGTGTGTTCGACATAATAAAATATTCTTCCTAAACAGATGCTGCAGAAGCCAACAATATCACAGCAGCCATATCCATTCCCGTTTCCTCCACGCTCTCCGCCGAGACCCCAGAGCCGTCTTCATCACCGCCTGCAAGTTCCGCTTCCCCCACTGACGCTGAGGTGATGCCGGCAGCAGCAGCGGCGGCAGCAGAGCCCGACACCTCCAGCCAGATCTCAGGGTCTGGGTGCACGAGCCAAGCCTCTGTGGACGACGACGAGGATGTGCCAATCTCAGATTTCGTAAGTTGAATTTATTGCATGACGTTGTTCACTGAGATCATGGCGTAGTTTTTTGTTGGTGGAAAATTGATGGAAAACCATTGTTGAAGTCTATAAACCCTAGTGTCGATGCAAATGTCAAGAATTGTTTAGATCACAACCGATTATCAAGTTTGGCTTTTGATTCAAAATGAAAGATCCATTTGGCACTCTCGCTGCACACTGAGCGTTTAGCGTTGGATTGGGCGGGACTGGTCGGCTCTGTCAGGGACACGGTAGGTGTGACCTAGACATCAAACAGGAAGTTCGTTGCTTGCTGTCGAGCCACGTTATGACCTGGAGGTACATCTGTCTTCTTCCTACGCATGCTGCTTCTCCTCGTTCATTCTGATTGGCCGATTCCCCCCTTCTCCATCTATCTCTAAAACAAGCTTTCTCTAATGATCTGTCTTCTCTTCCTGTGTGTTCCCCACCATATCCTTATTTTAAATAGTTTGTCTAAGAACAGAAAAAAGACCATACGCAACACTAAACATTCCAGAACCACGTCTCCTGATGAATGTCAAATCATCAACCCACAGATCACATAGAAATCAAACCCATAATAACAGTAATAAAAAGCAACCTAAAGCGCTACGTTCAAGTGCTCCCAGTTCGGCCCAACAAAATTACCATGGATTAATGGAAGGTAAAAGAAACAGAGGCAAACAATCCAACAATCGATGAATGGTCAGCTCTTGACCTACTAACCCTAGAGACGAAAGAAGAGGCTGTTTTTTAAGATCTTGTGAATATTCCAATTTAAAAAATACCATTATTTAGACGGTATCATTTAAACACATGGCTGAGAGCCATATGTCATCCATATATTCATTTATTTACACAGAGATGGCCTTCTTCTGTGTTTCTATAATGCTCTTTCCCTCCCTCCCTCTCTCTTTCTCTCCCTCTTTCTTCCTCTCCCTCCCCTTCCTCCTGCCCGCCCCCTCCCGGTCTCTCCCCATTGGCTGCTTGTGTCTGTCTGCCTCCCGTTCTTTCGCCCTCTTGTGGCTGGGCGGGGTACTGCAGCCTCCGGAGACCTGGGTGTATTCACCTCTACACCACCCAGAAGGTCCTTCTGACACTGTGAGTTCACATCTCGTATGTTCATAATAGACCACCTTTGACCACAAATTACAAGGTGCACATGTCAAAATGTCTTTCTCATGGCCCAAGAAAGCAGGGCTCCGAACCGGTTCAAGGAACAAAACCGAAACCCGAAAAACGAACAGAATTTTATGGAATTTTATGTGGAGCAGAAACGCAAACGAAAAACGATTTCTTCAACTGTTCCGGAACAGAAACGAAACATTATGAAATCCACAAAACCGGTTAAAAACGTTTTTTTTTTTCTGTTCTCTATATATTGGAACATTTTCTATGTCTGGGAGACTATTTTCGGTTGTGCATCCATCCAACTTTCACTGTCAGTCATCGAGCCCCATGCATCTGGGGCTCCATCTTGTGGACAGACGAGGAAGTGAATGTAATGGTTTCATGTTAATACATTTGCACTGAAGTTTGAAAGTCCACCAAATATATTTTGTATTAACTATATCTAAACGTAATCACAATATAAGGGAAATGTTTGCGTTCCGAACCAGTTCAGGACCAATATTTTGGTGGCGGAACTGTTCTGAGAACAAAAATGTTAAACATAGGCCTGCCTGGGCCGTTCAAAATGGAACTTTTAAAAAATAATTTCGTTTTCAAGCCCTGCAAGAAAGTGACTCGCTCAGCTCCAAACTAACCCCAATGTGTTAACCTAACTTCCCCATCCACCAGACAAAAACAAAAAACGTTTGAACTGTTCACTGTTTGACTTGGGAACTGTCAATGGCCATTCGATGCACAACAAACTAAACCCTACCTCGTAAAAAGCTATCAACCAGAATGGATGTCTACTGGAACCACTAAGGCTGCAATGACAAAACATTTTAAAAATGTTAGGAAAGGCAAATCAACGATATGGATACTCTTAGCAACCTTCCTTCTCACAAGCAATATTTGCTGCAATCAAAAAACTCAAATCTGGACCCAAGAACATTTTCTGCATAATAAAACAAGAAAAAGGGGAACATCCTAACCAAAAAGGATGATATATTAAACTACCTCTACAAGGACGACGAGGTAGCCAACCGCACTTATCAATGATGTTGCGAAGATCAAATACCCTCTATACTTACTTATACTTAAGTAAAACTAAAGTCATGCTATTTGGTGAACGCAAAATGGAAACCCAAGTCCAAATGCATGGAAATCACTCTGCTTTTCATATCATGGAAGAAGAAATTTGTGTATGTGTGTAATATCGGAGAAAGAGCCCGAGAGAGAAACCGAGAGTGAAAGAGACAAGAGAGAGAAAATGCCTGAGAGAGCGTCCGAGAGCCCAACAGTTCCCAATGATTTAATTAATGTAACTGGTACTTTTTACTGACATTTCAGTGAAAAGTAGTTATGTTTCACCTCAAATTTACTCGAGTAAAAGTAAAAAGTAACTTGTGAAAAATGTACTCCAAAAGTAAAAAAGTACACCAAAAAATTGTAACAGAGTAAATGTAATGCGTTACTGCCCCTCTCTGGTTATAATGGACGACAAAATAAACTGGAAAACCCACACAAAACATGTACAAAATAAACTGGCAAGGAGCATCTCTGTACACAGCAAGGCAAAGCACTTTCTGGACCACAAATCACTGCACATTCTTTATTCTTCACTGATATTACCATATTTAAGTTACTGTGTGGAAAACTGGGCTAATACTTATAAATGTACACTCAATATCACTACTGCAAAAAACAAGCCATAAGGATAATTCATAATGCCGGTTACACTGATCACACAAACCCATTATTCTTAAGATCAAAAATATTAAAATTTACTGACCTGGTACAATTTCAAAAAAATCATGTATAAAGCAACAAACAACTTACTTCCTGGGAATATCCAGAAAATGTTCTTTAACAGGGATGGAGGTTATATTTTGATGGGGGTTAACAACTTAAAGCATCTGGCTGTACACACAACATTACGATGATTTTCGATCCCTATATCTGGAGTGAGAATGTGGAACAGTTTGGGAGTGGAGATCACACAATGTCCAAGCATGGCCCAGTTCAAATTGTGGTATAAAAAATGGTTTTCAAAAAATATGCAATTCTTTGATATGCATTAGGGATTCTCAAGGTTATAATAATAATAATAATAATAGTGTTTACTTTTCACAGTATTTATTTATCTTTGGTTTATATTTTCTTTGGTGTGCCAGTATTCACATGAGGTGTGCAAAATTGCTAAATGGTGAAGGTGAGGGGGGTGGGGGGTGGGGATTAAATAAGCATTTTTGCTTCTCCCTGCTCCTTTTTGGACATGACAGCTTGTTTAGTTGTTTGATAATTTTTGATTTACTGATTGTTTGTTCTTGTCATTTTTTGTCATGTTCAAAATAAACTTCACCTCAAACTTTATTTATTTGTATAGCACTTTTCATGCAGAGCAAGACAAAGTGCTTTACAGAGACAGATACATTGAACAGAACGTCACCTACAGCCTCCCAAATCAAACACACTCGCATACACACACACAGACACACATGGAAACAAAAACAGTGGGCTGATGTACCGATGACGGTAACATCCCAGTTATAAACTAGGTCAAAGAGATGTGTCTTGAGCTTTTTCTTAAAAACATCGACAGTCTCCACGGCCCTGAGGGCCTCCGGAAGAACATTCCATAGCCGAGGGCCATAGAAGCTAAATGCGGCCTCTCCATGCGATTTGGAGTTAACTCGTGGAACTACTAAGAGCCCTGTGCCGCTGGACCTCAGGTTCCGGGAGGGCTGATATGGTACAAGCATATGTATGGAGGGGCGAGTTTGTTAACACATTTGAAAACCAGTAGAAGTATTTTGAAGTCAATTCTAAAACGGACAGGGAGCCAGTGCAAAGATTTCAAGATTGGAGTAATGTGTTGTAAAGCCTGAATGGAATGGAATGAAACACTGGAGGAGTAGAAAGCGAAATTGATAACATGAAAAACTAGAAGCATTCAAAGAGTGCAAACCTCCGGCAAGGCCTTGGGGTCACTGATGCCAAAACATCTAGACGGTCTGGAATGCTATGCCTACAATGTAACTTACAATGATGCCTGTTCAGTAGTAAAAACATGTATTAGCTGTGACTGGTTTTCAGTTATCCTGCTGACAGACAGACAAACCAACGCGACCGAAAACATAACCTGCAGCCGGCGCAGGTAACAACAATATCCCAGGTTTAGATAACATCCACATGGAATGCATCAAAGCAGCTTAACCCAAGTTAAAAAGAAGATAAAAGTGTCAGACAAAAGATGATGGTGATACAAAATCTATGAATGGTCAGGACTCAATCTACTGACCGTAAACACAACAACAAGGGATCGGCCTCTCTGGAGAAACATGACTCGGTGCACAGTCTGCTACAAGCGGAGATAGTGAAATTAATGCTCCCAACAGACCAACCAGCAATTTCTCTCTCCCACCCAGAAGTAGCCGTCCAGTGGACCAATGGGAGAGCTGGACTGTGTCACCTGATCCGCTCCTGGTCAGGTGATGTCGGATGGCCAGACTTCAATCAGCCAATCAGGTTCAGTGGATGAGGGCTGCGTAGGCGGAGCCTCCGTGATGATCAGCGGTATCGGCCATGCCCTCCCACCCCCAACCCACCGACTGCCACTCCGGGGACAACAAATACATAACGTCCGTCGTTCTTTATTATAACAGACACAATCCCTTCATTGTCTCCATGTTCTATAGCTATCAGGGCTCTGAACCGGTTCAAGGAACGAAAACAAAAACCGAAAACAAACAGAATTTTACGAGGAGCCGAAACGGAAATGAAAAAATATTTCTTCAACTGTTCCGGAACAGAAACAGAACATTATGAAATCCACAAAACCGGTTGAAAACATTTTTTTTCTGTTCTCTGGGAGACTATTTCCGGTTGTGCGTCCATCCAACTTTCATCAAGCCCCATGCATCTGGGGCTCCATCTTGTGGACAGACAAGGAAGCGGCGTTAATACAGTATAATGGCGTTAATACAGTTACACAGAAGTTTGAAAGTCCACCAAATATATTTTGTATAAACTTTATCTAAACTTAACATTGCACAATATAAGGAACTTTAAGAACGAATGAAAATGTTGTGTTCCGAACCGGTTCAGGACCGATATTTTGGTGGCGGAACGGTTCCGAGAACGAAAGGTTAAACAGAGACCTGCCTGAACGGAACGTTTTAAAAATAATTCCGTTTTCAAGCCGTGATAGCTATGGTATATAGATATGGACACCTTGTATCTAGATACATCTAGATAGGAACAAACAAACTACACTAATCACTCTAAATCATACAATCAAATTCAGCACAGCATTTTTGTGCTGTACAGCATGTTGAAAAAATACACAATATAAAATAATAATTATAATGTAAATGGATTTTAAATGCAAGAAAATCCTCTTCAAGTTAGGAAATCCACGTTAAGAATAGTAAATATAATACGTAGTAGTAGTAATAATAGATTATAATCAAATGTGAATGGAAATTGTTTGACAGCAAGTTTGACAGAGATCACCTGTCGTCAAAATCATTGAATTAACGATCTTTCAAGTTTTTTGGATCTACTGATGAGTCCGTTAGTTCTATTTTTAGAGATCACTCTGCTGCGTTCTGGGCAATTTCTGAAGAAGATGTCTCTTCAGTGGGAGCAGGCACGTTACTAACACGTGATGGTGGGATCTTGCTGTGTGCTATTCCAAATCCAAATGAGTGAAAATGGACCATTCCATTGGTTTAGATAAACATGTGACCAGATCTGTGAGTCATTTGGAGTTGTATTTGTTGTTATTTCCAAACAGCGGAGAGGATCATGGGTAATCTGTCAAAGCTAGAGCAAGCTCCAGTAAGTGAATTTCAAATTTCTGCTCCGATGCTCTACACAGACATTGGAAGCGTCTTTGATTATTGCGGGACATATTAAAATTTTCACACGTCAACTTGATCCGATTAAATCCAAAACGGTGATAAAATGAAAGGACTATTTCGCCACACATGAAAACATGAAGACAATGATGCCTGGTGTCTGTCATGAAACAGGACACGCATGCTGTGAAATGAACTCTGTTGTTACTGGACGTGGGGCACGTAACACTCTGTGTTCAAACCGAACGTGGCGTCTTCTCGCTTCTACATGATGTTGAACACCAGAGTTGTAATCAAGTCATTGGGTCTCAAGGCCTCAAGTCTAATTCAAGTTCAAGTCAGTCCAAGTAGTGGTCAAGTCAAGTGAAGTCAACTTAGATTTTGAGTCATTCAAGTCTGACATACTCAATGTGTGCTGATTTATTCAAAATTGTGTACAAACATATTTTTTAACATTGATGTATGAAGGTCCATCAAATATTCTCTACAAATGATGTCTCACAAACGTTTATAATTTAAAGAAGAGGATCTCTTTTGTGACATTTGTGATTAGAATTTTTTCTAAAAATGTCTCTTGATGTCATTGGCAGTAAGTATGTATTTTATGTTGCATTAGCGGAAGTCTGCTGAAAGAGAAATTCTGTGTAACTAAGGTCGTTGTCACACGTGTCCCGTTTGTTTGGGACTAATCCAGGCTAACAGAATGGATAAAGATAGGGCAAAGGATATCTCGGCCCGCTTCCAAACAAACCATGGTGCGATTCTGTTGATGTGTGAAAGCTTTACCACATGGTGCGAGCCGGTCCAGAAAACCTTTTTAGCACTATTTTCTAGAGCTGCAACAAATTAATCGATTATAATCGGTTATTGAAATTTGATAATCGGCAGCGATTAATCGCTTCATGGTTTGACCTATTCTTTGCTCAAACGTGCTGAATATATGTTGTTCCCAATGCAATTTTTCCAGTGTCAAGCCTCAATACAATAAAGACAGCACGTAAGCTTGAGTGAAAGCTCAATATGTTATAATTTAGCCTGTAAGCATAGGCTCTTTCATGCTATTACTATAAAATGGAGATAGCGAAACAGCGAAAGGTTTGTAATATTAACAACTTTTAATAATGTTTCATAATCATAATTAATGCTAATAATCGCTCAGATTTTAAAAGAAAAATTAACCGATTAATCGGCAGTAAAAATGGCTGATTAATCGATTATCAAAATAATCGTTAGCTGCAGCCCTACTATTTTCCTCGGCTGGCAGTAAACTACATGGTATCACTGACAGGATTCTTCCTGGTGTGAAAACGTGTCAAAATATGTCACATTCAGAGAATATTTGATGTTTCTGGTAAACCTCGGTGTTGAAGATGGTATATTATTGTGTGTTCAAACCCAGTACAACCTGGCATATTCAAGCTTCCAAATATAATTACATTTAATGGTTAGGCCTTGAGCTATTGTCCAGTTTTCCTCAAATGCACTGCTTGGCTTGCAACGGTTAAAGACCATTTTGGCCACCGTAACCGACCCACAACACAGGAGATAAAACATGTTTATCTTTTGTGCCGTTTGCGTCCAACCCGAGGAAACTTCATCTTTCATTGATGTATTTCTCCAGAAGGTGCAGGAAATAGAATTTCAAGATGGATGCCTTATTTTGTCAGTGAGCAACTACCTTGTTTTATTTGAGAACCTGCTTGAACACAGAGTTGGACGTGGTAGGTCGCATTGGGTTTGAACACACAGTAATTGGATGTGGTAGGTCGCATTGAGTTTTAACACAGTAATTCAACGTGGACTGGTAGGTAATATTTGGTTTGAACACACAGTAATTGGACGTGGACTGGTAGGTCATATTTGGTTTGAACACACAGTAATTGGATGTGGTAGGTCACGTTGAGTTTTAACACACAGTAATTCAACGTGGACTGGTAGGTAATATTTGGTTTGAACACACAGTAATTGGACGTGGACTGGTAGGTCATATTTGGTTTGAACACACAGTAATTGGATGTGGTAGGTCACGTTGGGAGTGACAATTTATTAATACCAACAAAAATGGAGGAAGGGGCCTACTGTTCAGTAGCAATTTCCATTGCATTTTTTTCACCACATGTCATCTTTGTGATATTTTTAATTTTGGAATCAACGAGGCAGTTTTCTCCCTGCGCTGAGCAGGCTCCTCAATAAGATCAGATCAATAAGAGGGTTCAACACACAACGGTTAATTTTGTAAGCTCTTAATAGTGAGTTCATAACATCAACACACATCATCATCATCATCAGGCCTCCTGCTCGGCGACAGGGGCGTCGCCATGCGTAGATCCAATCAGCTTCACCAGTCTTCTCCATTTGGGACGGTCCTGTGTTAGGGCCTCAGTTTCATCCAGCGACAGGGCCCATTTGGTGTATGTCCCTGGTGACTGTAACATCAACACACGATGAGTACAAAATATTTTCTGCCTCACCCCATACTTCTTGAGCACTTAGTGATCGGGAAGAAATTGACTTAATGGAATCAGGATTCTTGCGGCCACACCCCCCAAGTCACTCCTGAACATCCCACAATGCACTACACCGAGCATGACGTCTCGTCAGGATACCGCAAGGGGAGAACTTTCTAAACAATAAGGACATGTGGAACATTCCATTTGAGCTGGTTACCTATATACTTCAAACTAGTGTGCAACCGATACGATTTTTTTCTTTGGCCCAAAACCTGATTTTACCTGGTTTTCCGAGTTTTTGAGCTGGAATGAAAACAATGTGAAATGGTTTTGTATTGTAGTCACAGTGACTGCTGCTTTCTTGAACTAGTGGCTTTATCCAAGATTTACATTTTGCCGTATTATATCTTAACATATATTAAACATAACATTTGAACTCATTTAATCCCAAGCCAACATATTGAACCGTTCATGGGTATCATCATATCGGTGTAGAAAACCGATAGGGCCAAAAAAAACATCATGTCGGTGAGCAATATATCAGTCAGACTCTATTTAATACAAGTCAATGAATTCATCAAGGCCATTCTTTTTTTTAGATAGTTGCATAGATCGCAAAAAATGATAAGTAGTTGTAGAGAAGTCGGGTTATATCAGATAAATGATTATATTAACATTGTGACGTTAATACGATGAAATAACGTAACAGTGATGTCAAGGCCAAATCCTTACAGCCATTCCCTCTTCTTAGTCTGTCGTAGTTTCCAGAACTGTGTGTGCGTGTGCGTGCGTGCGTGTGCATGTGTTTATATATACATATATGTGTGTGCGTGTAGCAGTGAAGTCGACTGTAGTCATTGTAGAATTGTTGTTTACTGTTCATTTCGCCGTGTCTGCCACCGAATGGATGCTCGACTCAAGTTCATGTGATGAAAAGAAAGCGTTAGGTAGGGATGGAGAAACGGAGGAGGTCTGCGCTTGTGGTCCGTCTGAGAATTTATGACAACGGTGTACGCGCTACGGCTAATGAAAGTGATTTGCAACTTGAATTGGCGTGGCTGAAGGTAACGCGTTTTTTTCCCCGCTACGACCTATTCTGCACGAGGAGTAGCAGACCGAAAAACAGTGAAAGAATAAACAAATAAATTTGGGCAAAGAATAGCACTAACCTTCACCACTAGATGGCAGCATTGAAATATAGATCTCCTAACCTCTACTGCCCTCTAGTGTGCCAAAGTAAAAGTCTTCATCACTAGACCTTCTCGCATCTTCACACTGAGAGCCATGTCGTTGAGCCATGAAAATACAACACTTGGAGAGAAAAAAAAACGAATACCGACAATATTGATATCCCCGCGACACACGGCTTGATCCGAACATGTCTTTGATGATTGCATCTTTTACCAAGTTGTTGACAACCTGCAGCAGAGCTCGACCGCACTGGAGAAGGAGTGTCTAGTCGACAGAACGGTCATTCAGTGTTTATTGATTTGCGCATTGTGTGTGCACTGCCTGTTTGTTTTGCGTGTCGTTCTATTTATTGCCGTGTCGTGCGCCTCCCTACGTGTACATATGATGGTAAATACATATGCAAAGATATAGAAATATTTTTTTTCCATTTGGTTTGGAGAGTTCTATTTTTTATTTCTGTTTGAGTTTTTTTTTTATGTGTGTGTGCTGCTGCCGACAAAGCAATCGGCGTAATGTCTGCGTTGTTTCAGTGAATATGTTGTTCAACACTCGAGTCAATGCGGGGAAAAGATCTTAGACATCGGCCATGTCCGAAATCACTCCCTACTCACGACATAGCAAAGTTGTAACCAAATCACTAGAAGTCCAAGCCTCAAGTCAAGTCAAACCTCAGTCTCTCAATTCCTTAATGTGTGCTGATACGTTCACATATTATGCACAAATGATCTCTTTTCATTGTCGCGCCCATTTGGAGAATCTCACCCTTGACAGCCAAACACTATAACATTAACAAATAATTATTACCTGTGGCAAGGTTATGCTTTTGGTCACGTTGGTTTGTCCGTCAGCAGGATGACTGAAAAGTTGTGCACGAATCTGGATGAAAATTTGTGCAGTTGGAAATGACACACGGAACGAGTGATTACATTTTGGTGCATTTTTGTAGCCTATAAGTAACATAACATAAAAGCGTCTAGTTTGACAACTGTATGAGCTTACAAACTGCAGCAACATGCAGCAGTTGCCTCCACTCTACTGTGTGTGCCTAACACAGCTCAGATAGGGTAGTGGTTAGCCCTACAGTCTGCTAAGCTGGTGATCCGGGTTTGCGTCCCACCTCCGGCAGACCGTGAAAACATTTATTTTTATGACTATAATCCCGCGTACCACCAAGAGCGAACAAACGGTACAAGTGATGAGTCAACTTTGGTGCATTCATGTGGCATAACATAATAGCGTCTACATGGCCTTGGCACAGGTTTGCATTCTCTGAGTGCTTCTAGTTATTATTATTATTGGTTTGTCGTGATGTAATTTCCAGTACATATTGGATACATATTGGATGCAAATGCGCATTCAAGCGATGCATCGACCATTGGTTTGGCTTGCTATGCTGCCGTTTTCTAGTGGTGTCTGATATTGTATCCAACTATGCAGTGTGAAATGCATTTATTTAAAATGTCACGTACTGCACGAACGAGTGCACTATAAGTGAGTGTACTATGTAGTGAGTAGGGAATAGATTAGGGACATGGCCATAGATTGCTTGTAAAAGATTGGGGTATTTGTGTGTGTGACTGTGTGCGCTTTAGGGATTCAATAGACTTTTGAAAACGTGGGATTCTGAACTCTCTGGTGTGTGGAGGAAAATGCAAAAAGTAAAATGTTCGCAAAATGCAACGCCACCTTCAGGGCTGAGCGGGTACTGCTTAGAGAGTTTCAGGTGGATCATTTTTTTAAATTGAAAGAAAAGAAAACATTAGCTGTTTTCCAACTGGTCTTGTAGGCTTAGTGCATGGGAGTGTGTGGTTGCCCGAAAACAGGATTTAAGTTTCATCTCTAGAATGTGCAAGGGGCAGAATGATGCTTATTGCTTATACAGAAATAGCTCGGATTCACTGGTTTGCAGATTATATATGTTGTAACTGTTACACTGTCATCTTTTTGTAAAACGTTGATTCGTTGATATGAAGGATAGCTTTCGGGCGACCCATCGCTAAAGCCTACAAGACTAGTTGGATTGGTTCAGTTCTCTGTGTAAACCCCCTCCGACACTTCCTGTTCTCTCTGTGACCCCGCTCCTAACCCTGTTCCTAACCTTGCTCCGACACTTCCTGTTCTCTCTGTGACCCCTCTTTTAACCCTGTTCCTAACCTTGCTCCGACACTTCCTGTTCTCTCTGTGACCCCGCTCCTAACCCTGTTCCTAACCTTGCTCCGACACTTCCTGTTCTCTCTGTGACCCCGCTCCTAACCCTGTTCCTAACCTTGCTCCGACACTTCCTGTTCTCTCTGTGACCCCGCTCCTAACCCTGTTCCTAACCTTGCTCCGACACTTCCTGTTCTCTCTGTGACCCCGCTCCTAACCCTGTTCCTAACCTTGCTCCGACACTTCCTGTTCTCTCTGTGACCCCTCTCCTAACCCCCATCCGACACTTCCTGTTCTCTCTGTGACTCCGCTCCTAACCCTGTTCCCAACCTTGCTCCGACACCTTCTGTTCTCCTTGCTACGATACTTCTTGTTCTCTCTGTAAACCTGTTGGGTCTCTGTTGTTGCATCTCAAATGGTGCACTTGTGCGGAGAGCGCTGTTGGTCAAATTGCAGTTTCCGGGATTATTTCCTAACCACACCCAGAAACCCAGGACACGACCGATGGACACTTTGGTATGGTTACGTACCTACCACATGCACAACGGGCTATCGTCATTTCCGATGCGTGCAAAATGGAGGGGAAACAGCACTAAAATGTGACAGTAGTGCACTAAAAAGCAGTGCAGTGAAATTAACTGCACTATATCTCAGTAGCCTGGAGAGCCAGAACCAACGCATCGTCCAGGCATTGCACATTGCTAGACACTTGCATATGGTCTGGGAAAATCAGTCAAGCCGTCGGTACGGATTCAATCGGCCAATCAGCGCGGACGTGTGCGGAGTTCGTACGTGCTACGCAAGACGTGGGCGGAGTTTTGTCACGCTTGTCCAACCTACTGCGCTGTAACTGGATAACAGGATTTGATTGACACTTTTTTTCTTTTTTACGTTTTTCGACCCTGGTTTTACCAGACCCAATGCAAGCGCCTAGCGATGTGCGATGCATGGAAGATGCGTTGGTTCTGGTTCACCAGGCTAATATCTCCCAAGTGGGCCATTTGAGACACAGCATGAAACCCCACTCCGACACTTCCTGTTCTCGCTGTAACCCTGTTCTGACACTTCCTGTTCTCATGACAACGCCAGAGTGTGGTTTTTTTTGCGCCAGGTTTACATGTTAAAAGTTCAATGTGTCTCGTCCAAAGACAAAGTCTGTTAATTTTTGTTCCTTTCTTTCAAGTTTAGCGGTGCAGGAGCTGAGTATTATTTGCTAATGATACCATGGATTTTTACTAAATACAAATGTTTCAAGTTGTTAATAGAGAATTCATAGTTTCAATGTTTTGTTATATTTCATGGTTTTAGATACACACATTTCCATAATCAATGAAATAGACTGTTGCTGATTACAAAGCTACCATTTTTAAAATTATTTTCCGTTCACATTGGAAGAAGCCAAAAGAATAAAATGAAAAGGAACCGCAGTATTTATCATGCAAGATGAGTTAATAATGATTAGTCCTGCAGGTAATTAAACCTCAGCGTCACTCACACTTTTCCAACCCTCGCCTGGCAAGTCAGAAAAAACTGTGTGAGCATCACAATGTATTTTGGCCTAGGGTTGCTAGGGTCAACAAGTCAGATCTTCATATCCCCGCGCCAATCAGGCAGATTATGTTTGAGAATGGAGGACATGTCATTTCAATCAGTGCTGACCGATTTTGAGATTTACTTTGAAAGACGAGCAGACATTAGGAGCAGAGGTGTGCAGTCCACTGGTGCTATGCAGCCGGCGGCTCAGTGGGTGTTCACAAATACTTCCTATATCTGTGTCGTGGTAGGTGATCAATAACGTCCTCTCGTATGCTATATGAAACTACCTTTTATTGGGGGCGGGGGGTCATCCTCTCATAATCTAATAAATACCCTGCAACTACTGCCTAAGTAGCAGTTACTAGCAGGGCTTTGAACCAGTTCAAGGAACAAAAACCGGGAACTTTTTGTATTTTCCAAGTAACAGAAACAAAACCGGAAACTTTATTATTTCTATGTGCTGGAACAGGAACACTTATTTAAAAATAATGTTAATTGGTTAATACCCGTTTTATTTCATTCCTCAAAGTCACTGAAACACGGCACGGACTGTCCCATAGGACTGTCCCATAGGACTGTCCCATGAGTGTCCGCGGCTCCGCCAGTCTCTGCTGCCGTGTGCCTCCCCTTCCGAGCCCCCTGCCCCCCATCGCACGGCACGTTGTGTCCCGTGTCTGCTGGTCCGCCAGTCTCCGCCGTTGCCTTCCCAGTCGCGCCCAAAACGAGAGTCAACTTGAATTGAAAGGCTGACAGGAATGAAATTCATTGTTCAGGGAACTGGCACTGCATTCCTCTTGCAGGAATGCAAGAGGAATTTTTTGCAAGAGGAATTTTGTTCGAACCGGTTTGGGAACGTCAATGTATTGCTGGAACTCATAACTGGAAACGCTGACAGGAATGAAATTAATTAATTCTGTTTCTGTTCGGAACAAACTGAATGGGAAAAAAATACTGGCTCAAAGCCCTGGTTACTAGTAATAGTCCCGGTTCTAATGACTCCAGCCCAAAATGCATAGTGGGGCTTGCGCGCAGGGTCTGCCAGGCTACCTCCAAACAGGACGGCGTTCTGAGCGCGGTGTCACTTCTCCTCCATCAGTGTTCATTTCCCTTCTCCCTTACGAACGAATCCCCTCAGACATAGCATGAAGAAAAAGAGAATTAAAAAAAGATATGCATATCCAAAGTGTATTTCTGTAGATATGTGTGTATTCATCTATTGACAGCAGAAATAGGTGGCCTGTGTGTCTGAACCTTGAATAGAATAAAGTCAAAATAAAGTTCTGTCTACAAACACTGTGTGCTTCACTTGGCTTGTTTATTGCTTTTACAATCACCTGCCTACACGGCTCCTTAAATAGAGTCTGAACGAACCTTGGCAATGGCTGAGTTCAGCTATTGCCGATGTGAGTTCCTCTATTCCCAGAACGAGGCGGTACTCGTTCGTTACATTGGTGTCAGAAGTGGGATCGGACCGCAGGCGGGGAGCCTGCGGTGTAGTGAATGCACGCGCGGTGCATTCTGGGCCGCCTCCGTTGGCGGTCCTCCACCTGCCTACACGCCTCCTTAAATAGAGTCTGAACGAACCTTGGCAATGGCTGAGTTCAGCTATGGCTGATGTAAGTTCCTCTATTCCCAGCTCCTCTACGAGGCGGTACTCGTTGGTTACAATAATTTCCCTTGGGGATCAATGAAGTATTGTAGTGAACAATGCTGCCGCGAGCCGAGTAGGAAACTTGAGTGATTGTGATGTCACTGACGGTGCTGTACATATACGATCTGGATGGCGCTGGGCAGGTAGCCAAGCTTGGCCTCTTGTTGACCGCCTCTAGACGTATTTCCCCCGAGCGCTTCCGCCTGCTCCTCTTACGTGGGGGCCCCCCATCCTTAGAATATTCTCATTCTGATGCTCCTAAAGGCACTTTTAGTGTCTGCTAGAAACTTCTAGTCTTTGAAGAACTTCTACATCAGGTGTGCCGCACTCAATTTAGCTCAGGGACCACATTGAGGAAAATCTATTCCCAAGTGGGCCAACTGATAATAACTTTGAAACGTGGGTAATCCCCTACACCAGCAGAAATCCAGTTGTAGTGGAATACATTTGCTGATTTGTATGTATTTTACTAGTACTGCAATCCGATGTAGTCCTGTTTGTTATCTTCTGTATTAACCATCACTGCCAACAGGCGGCGCCATGGGGTAAACCAACTCAAATAAACTTCCGTGTATTTGTTGAAATGATTAAAGCTTTATTTGAGCAATCCAAATGTTATCTCATAGTATCTTACTGTGTTTAGATTTGTTTGTCTATTTAGTTCTGTTCGACTTGACGAGCTGTAGTTTATAGCAAATAATTAATGATTCAAGGTTGTTGTTTTTTTCTTCTAAAAAGTCTGATGCCTATCTATAATAAATGTACAAATTCTAATAATAATAATATAATAATACCTATTTATTATAATGTAGCGGTAGATGTGAAATAAGGGAACCAGTCTCTAACATAAAGCTCTTTATTCATCAAGAGACAAACCAGAAAGAGACAGAACACTCAATTCCCCTGTCTGGGCGGAGGGTGTGCGTGGATGAATCACAATGACAGTTTAAGTTAGACCAGTACAAATATGGCAACGTATATCCTGGTGATAGAACATCACAGACTGTCCACGTGTGTATAAAATTTCCCTAGAAAAGCACTCATCAAGAGACGATCGCTATAGCTCCCCCGAAATGCTATAAACACCGTCAATACACATCAATGAAATCTTGTCCGCCGATCAGAGATGGCAAAAGTACCGGGATTTCTTACTTGAGTAAGAGTAAAATACATTTGTAAAAAACAACTCGAGTAAGACTACAAAGTACTGATCCAAATAGCTACTCAAGTAAAGTATAAAAAGTATAGGCTCACAAATGTACTTAAAACGTATTTTTGAAAGTAAAAAGTACATGCTCTAAAATGTACTCAAAAGTATTTTTGAAAGTATAAAGTACAAAGTACTGCAAATAAGATTGTATGTAAAATGCATTTTTTCAATGTTAGATCGTCAATGTTATTGCTTGAATAAATTAACAACTAGCCTAATGTATCTTATATCTCGGGACTAAATGAAATCCACTTATTAACAGGGACTGTACTCGGTACATCAGCGCCCCCTACTGACTAATATTATAGACGATATCCTACCCCGTCGATGCAAAAAAAAGTAACGAGCCTGTTTTGATAAAAGTAGTAGAAGTACAGATTTTTGTTAAAAATGTACTCACTACAAGTAAAAAGTAATCACAGAAAAAAGTACTTCTAAAAGTACAGATACTTGAACAGGCTCTCGCTGTAGTGCTCTGAAATGAGAGTTTTGTGTGAACTAGTGTCCATGCAGTAGTGCGCAGAGTGAGAGAGTCTGTCCAGAAGAGGATTCTGTGCTGGGATGGGTCCGTTTGCTGGTGTTGGCAGAGTGGCATATTGCCCGTCGCCTCTGGATCAACACGCAAAACACGTGTCGGCGGCCGGTTGTACACCATCACCCAGGCCAAATACCGAACCATGGGGGACAGAGCCTTTGCCATCGCCACCCCCAACCCTCTGGAACTCCCTGCCACGCTCCATCCGCAACTCTGACTCACTCCCATCATTTAAAACACACCTAAAAACCCACCTGTTCAAGACAGCCTTTGACTGGTAACAAAATTGTACCCCGCCATGGGTTTTGTTTCTGATGCTGCCACTAGCGGTGGCGGACGCCGCGTGGCATGTGGCAGCGTCGTCTTTTCATGTATTTATTTTTATTTTTATTTCTCACGTAATCGTACCTACACCTCCCTTTACTATTTATGACTACGTTCCCTTCCTTACAATTTCCCCCGTTTATTTTTCCGTCAAATAAATAAATAAATAAACAGTTAGGCCGTCAGCAAGGATGGCAAAAGTAGCCAAATTTCGTACTTGAGTAAGAGTAAAATACATTAGTAAAATAACTTGAGTAAAACTACCAAGTTCTGATCCAAATATCTAGCCGAGTAAAGTAAAGACTACAGGCTGAGGAATGCACTTAAAAAGTATTTTTGAAAGTAAAAAGTACAGGCTCTAAAATGTACTCAAGTCTTTCTTAAAGTATAAAGTACAACGTACTAACGATAAAATGTATGTAAATTGCATTTTTTCAATGTTATTATTTGAATAAACAACCTAGCCTAACTTAGCTTATATCTCGGGACTGAATGAAATCCACTTATTAACTTAATAACTGGGACTGCACTCGGTCCATCAGCGCCCCCTACTGACTAATATTATACAAGGTAAGGAGTAGAAGTCCAGATATTTCTGTTAAAAATGTACTTAGTACAAGTAAAAAGTAGTCACAGCGCCATTAGTAAGGAGAGACTCAGACCAAGAGGGGTTTGGTAGCAGTGGCTTTAGTGAGGCTTCAGGCATGGTACAAGCATGGTTAGCAAGGCTAGCATACAGGACAGGAAGTAGTGGGTTGGGCCTGCTTATAGAGGCACCCACCAGGAAGTAGCAGGCCTGGTTGGTGCCTGCATAGAACTACCAATGATATACCCTGGCGTGACTTTTTCCTTTGACGCCGTTAAGCCATATGCTCACAGTGGCACCACAAACAAAAAGTGCAGATATGTCGATAACCATGTTCAAAAATACAACAGGGTACAAATGTTCACCGTGACTACATTCAATAGTTAAGACAGAATCCCTGGCAGCGCAGGTTGCGCTACACTGTGCTGTTAAGCAGCCTAAAAAGGGAGGAGTGTAAATAACACGTCCCATGCAGTTAGCCTTAGCAGATGTCTTAACTTTGCCAAAGGTGACTTCAGTAGCGTAGGCTGCTGTGTGTGGCGAGAACAAACCGCCCCAGAAATATACGTACATGGACACAGAATGCCAAGTTGGTGGTAAACCTCACCCTACATAATACTAAAATACAAGTTTTGTGTAAGGACGTACCAAATGAGTTACCCGCAGAATCCTATGTTAACAGCACACACCATGGATGATAGTGCACTACTACAAGATGCAGCAACTCTACAAAATAAGCGTACG
>OMKY01024138.1:1810-12045 GCA_900302395.1 Bregmaceros cantori
TTACTAGTTTGTCGAAACAATGTTACTTACAACTTTTTATAAAGAAGACAATTATTTAAAAAAAAGATTTATTATTATTTAAAAATATAATTCATACTATGCACAATTAAGTTTAAGCAATTTGGCCTGGCCCTCCGTAATAATTTCAGTTTCTGATGTGGCCCATTGGATAAAAATAATTGCCCATCCATGATGTAGGGAGTAGGGGATAGGGAGTGATTTCGGACGTGTTTAGATGTGTGTGTAGACTGATGAACTTGCTCCTTTTTTTCCACTACGTTGTGATACATTCATATATAGCTATGCACTATTATATCTATGACCTAAGTGTGACACAGCGAATATGTTAGCACTGCAGTCTGCAAATATACGACAACTATATTTATATGTATTAGGTTTATTTTAATGCAAAAAATAAGAACTATTTTTATTCTAATCTGCAACCTGGGAATACATAAAATAACTATTTCTAATAAACAATTTACATAATTTAAATCATTCATAATTTTAAAACAATGGTGAAATCCAATGGCTGAAGCATGCCTGTCATAAAATCAGATCAGAGAGGAAGCTGAACACACCATGAAAAATCCACATAGGGATTACACATGTCTAGAGGCTGGGTTGATTTAAAAACAAGAAAAATGCGGGCGTGTGAGTCTTTAATATGAGCAGAATGTGTCAGTGTGTGTGGGTGGGTGATTGTATGTCAAAGATAGTTGATTGGTGGGGCAGGTGGAACTCATTTGTAATCAGGCCCAGGGCACACACACAGAGGGTGTGTCCTGTTTGGTTATTATTCACACATGAGCACAACGGGAGCGACTCATGTCTCTCAGCCAGTACTGACTGTTAGAATGAGCATTGGAGTACATTAGCTAAACAATAGAGTAAACATATAATACATTTTAAATGATAATTTTATTAAACATACTTTATTTATTATTAAGTTTGGTAATCAGCATTTAATCACTTTTTGTCTAATCACCTCATCCAACATCAGGCTCCAACAGAAAAGGTTGGTTCGTTTACTTTTTGAATTTTTCTAAAATAACAATGACAATAGCAATTGATTGGCTATAAACTCCAACAGCTGGACTCATGAAATAGCCACAAACCATGCAGAATTAAATAAATTAAAAACATTTGTGAGACATGAAGTTTATTTGTTGAAAAATCCATATGCAATCCCCTATCAGATTACTTTTGGATTATTTAAAATTATTTTCATGTGTTCTTGTTTGTTTTCAATGTATTACATTCAGGAAGAATTTCTAAAAAGTAATCCATTCTCAACCCTTTCAACTATGTAGAGTGTGGGAAGGGTTCATCCCTATGTTTCCAGGGTCCTATGTTCCCCACTACTGAGGAACAAATAGAGGTCTGCTTCTAAATAGAGGTTAGGTTATTCGCAATATCCGTCGTCAGACACAGGCCAGGCAACATAAGAAAATGGTCCTATGTTCCCTGGTCCTATACAAATAGCGGGTAACACAGGACCTGGAACACAGGATCGTGCCTTATCCTCTACTCCCTACTCACTACATAGTGCACTCACTATAGTCTACTCAACTGCAAAAATCGAGATGTTGGACACTAGATTAACTAATTGTTGAATGGAGAGAATAAATATTATCGCTCGGTTAATCAAGTATTGATTAATCATCGACATCCCGAACCGGGGACTGATATAGTTGTAGGTTTGAACAAAAAAATCAAGTGACAAATGGCCATTTCAGGTAGACATCGAAAAACTGAAGTAGGTGTTCAATTGTTATATTCAGGCTGGTCCGATGCTTGAGACATTAGATGAATTAATGAATACCCCACACACATGTATCATTATTTTGGACAAGATTGTTGACACACAGGAGTGTCAGCCATCAGAATAAAATAAAATGGAAGTGTGATAGATTCTGATACCCTAGACCAGGGGGCCATTAGTCAGTAAAGCTGCTGTTAGTCATTCATTCAGAAATTGTATTTTTTATCATCATCTAACTTCACAATAGTGAAGAACAAGACCCGTTTTTTTTCTGAACAAACACACTGAACAAAAGCTTCTCTTGTGTACTACTTACTGTAGTATCTGGGTGAGGGTGGGCCGCATCTCATATTCCACAATATAGTGGAAAGAAGCAACAACAAAAAAAGACATACAATTGACACATGGTGCACACACAAAAAAATGTAATCTCCCACTTTAGTCTGTGCTTGACAACAACTTTTCTCTTCACTGCATACTTGAGGGAAAAAAAGAGTTAAAAGTTGTGAACCACTTTTAGCTTGTCTGCGGCTTTGTTAACCTTGGTTCCTGTTCCAAGCACGCTGTCCTCTCCATTAGCCTACTCTGGACCAGGCTACACTCGTTGATGGTGCACAACCCGAGTGGTCAAAAGTCTGATTTAAGCCCAGCTAAGCGTGATCTTGCGCTAGGCTCTCGTGATGGTATCGACCCGAGTGCACACAGCCACACATGTACAGCAGTGCACCCACACACAGACTTCACCAGCATCGCACAGTGTTCAGAGCAGCATGAGTCTCCGCCTACAGTTCTGGTTGAGTCAGACGGAAAGCAGGCAGTCTTTATTACTCACCACACATTAGTGCTTATTAAAGGTTGCTCCCCGTGGATCTGTGGGTGCACATTGTACTTTAGTTGCTGTTCCTCTCATTGAGCTATTAATGAGTCCTGATAGTGCGGGTGTATGCTTGACCGGATGCATGTTGATGCATTTTGAACACCAAACCTGGTGAACATCAGTTGTATCGCTTGACAGACCGTGGAATATAAAATGAAGTTAACATTTATCAGAAAACATTTAGATCCCCGGGGGGCGCGCGGTGGCCGAGCGGGTAGAGAGTGCGTCCCCCAGACCATAGGTCTCTGCAGTCGTGGGTTCGCACAACTCCTCCGGCTTTTCTGCAATGTCTCCCCCCCGACTCTTCATCCCGGCTTCCGATTTATTCCTGTCACTGTCTCTCAAGAATAAGAATGCCGCTTGCGCCCCCCCCAAAAAAACAAGTTTTATTTACATTTGCAAATGGATAGTGGGATTTTTTGCAGCGGTGGTTTTTGAAAAAATGTTATCCGTGCATCTGTATTTTATATCTGCAGGTCTTTTGGTATAGGTTCCTAGTATAATCCCATACAAATTTTTCAGAGGGGTGATTTCAATTTTGAATTACATGTTTTTATTATTTCAAATTTTATTCATATCGCTGATACACAGAGCGTCAACCTCATTTACGTTTTGCGTGTGTCACTACCCCGGCAGACCCTTTGTTAAAGGACTTGTTGTGTTAACAACTGAACAAATGCATGGCTTTGTCCAAGAACACTTTCTAGATGGCTGAATTTTTGTTTGGTCCATAACTTCTGACCGGGTAAATGGATTTTTTTAGCTTTGTTTTCAGGGATATACCTCTTAGCAGTACAGTCCTAGTTTTGTATTTATTTTCTTCAGCTGGTTTCACATTGGTCATGACTGATTGATAACCTTAATGTGCTTAAACCATGATAGTCTTTGGCTGCCAGACACTGCCGATGTTCTTGATTTTTTTTTTTTTTATTTCTCAATGCTGACATGTACTGCATGAAACATTGCATATTTTTATACAGCTCTGTGCCACTTAGCATATAGGCAAGCATGCAGCACCGACAGATGGCTGCCGGGACTGTAGAAAGGTTGCTAATCAGGTAGACTTCCAGGCTTTAGGTGTGAAATATGCCTAGTACCTAAAGAGCAGATAGCATGGTCCTCCTGTGAGTAATATAAGTCATTCATCCATGACTGCTGGACAAGTGACATGCGAGCACCTCATTTATTGGCTATTGATTGGCCAAGCTGATAGTTATTGACCAATAAGATTGATTATTATAATTGGCCTTTACTTGGACCATGTGAGGGGGCTGGGGAGTCCTCCAATCCCCAATGGAGGATGGGCAGAGAAGGAAATATGGTGGGGTGGGGAGGTGGAGTCTTGGTAACCGGGGTAACCACGAAGATGTAAAGCTGTTCGCTTTGCTCCGCTGTGCACGGGAGAAAAATATGATGGCGTTAGCGCGCTATCCTTTACTGTTGCCAGCGTTGCACACCGCCCCCCACACACGCACACACACACACACACACACACACACAACATAGACTCCGGCAGACACACTTCAAATGCCCACAGAACACATACGTTAGCTGGTGCATCTGCTTGTGCATAAACACTGACATCGATGCCTGCAGAAAACCGCGAACATACACACATGTTGTGCAGGCTCACACACAAACACGCTCATGCACACTGGTGCATTAGCACACACTGACAAGAAGGTGCACACAGTCACAAGTGCACACGTGCACACACTCCCTCACCAACACTGCAGCCATGCGGACGGCTGCGCGGGGTGCGTTTGAAGCAATCAACTGTCTCACTGTGCCACATTAAAAATGAATAGAGCAAGGATGTTAAAATAATGCCCCATTTGACCTCCATGTTGCCGCAATGTACAGCGCCGAATGTGTGTGCGCGTGTGGGTCTAGTCACACATCATGCAACTTCAATATAGACTTTACTGCCGTGGCTGAAAAGCGAAGCGGCTTTTGATATCCATATGTGTGCCCCCATCCTTGTGTGTGCATTTGATGGGATAGAAAGAGGAAATGGTGAGAGAGAGGGGGGTGGGGTACAGGATTGAGAGGGGGTCAGGGAGAACGAAGGTGGGGGGATTGAGAGAGAACGAATGTGCCATTCTATCTCCCTCTCTCACACATTCTCACCTTGAGAATGTGTGAGTTGAGTGAGTAAGAGAGAGTGACAAAGAGAGATGTTGAGGTGAGAGATTTTAGGAAGAGAGAATGGGGCAGGGATGGGAGAGAAATCAAGAAAGATAAGTGAAGGAGAGAGAGAGTGAGAGAGAGAGAATGAGCAAGGTAACGAGAGGATGAGGGAGAGAGAGACCTTGAAAACTACAGGTGTACTGCTAAAGCTGTAAATGCTGTATGCACACAAGTTGATAATGATGACAACCTGGAAAAGTGGGTCTCTTGATAGCGTACTGCTGGTCTTACTGCAGAGGCAGCCCTGCATGTACCTCCCACCCACATCACTATTCATAGTCCTTTTCCAAAAGATCAAACTGCAGCTCAAACTGACAATGCATACAAGCGCTTAAACTACAGATTACAGTTGGTATCACCATTTCATTTAGCATATATCTGACTTAGGCCCTGTCCCAATACTCTCCTTTACCCCTTGTCTCAGCCCTAGCCCTTATTTTAGCCCTTATTTTGTGTCTTAAATTGTAAGGGTTAAGGGCGTTATGTGCTTAGGAATTGGGACACCCCTAGTCTTGCCGACACGTCATCAACTATTCCCGCCCACGCTGCTATGTCATCCAATCGCCTCGGCTAGCTATATTTTAGGGACATTTTCATGAAGCTATCCATATATATATATCATATATATTATAAACCCACTTTATACATATATATTTGTATTTTTTCTCATATAAACATTTATCAGCTATTTCATTGCCAATATTATGTACTGTAAACGTGATGCTGTTACAATACATGTTTATTATGAAGTGTATCTTGTATTTTTTGACGCAAGTGGAACAAATATTTTAGAAATTTTAATGTCAGGTCTGTTGTTTGCTTTGTGCACATTACATGCTATATTTATACTGGTTTAACATGGTATGTGCGTGTGTGTGTTTGATGCTGATTGTAATGGTGAATTTGCCACATTTAGCAATTTTAATACAAAATATTTATTGAATACATTTATTAATTGAACTACCTACTAACCTATCAATACAACTGTGCTACCTATCTAATCGTTTCAGATATTTATTTTAAAATGGCTTATTACATTAAAATCAGATGTTGTCCTGGCGACGAGGCTCAGGGATAACCAGCAGCGCAAGCCCCGCTCTCCGCAGCTATGAGGGGCGACGAAGCTCGGGTTGGGGATAACAGCGCAGCGCGTATCCCGCTCTCTGGAGCTATGAGCCAGGTGACGAGCCCTTGCTCTAGGACTGCTGGGGAGATTTCTCCCTCGGTTTCAGCCCAGCTTGCCATTGCTGTTCCTCCGCCTGGCCAGATTGCAAAATTTGCATGGAATAGCGATATCTGGGGTGACTATGGCCCTATGCATGGGGTGACTATGAACTTTTGATCTCCTAGATCTTGCTTTCGTCACCTCTTCCATCCTCATGATTTCAGGATCTAAGATAACACACACCTTGGGAGAGCACTTTTGTTTTGTCACGCTATTGCATTTTCCAGACGTTTGGCTGATATATAATGGATGAATGAATGAATGTGTTTATTTAAAGGACATATAATCTACGTTGTTAATGCAGTGTTTTATTGTTTGACTGTTTTAGCTAGTGCAAATAAATCGACTTTGACTTTGAGCATGTACTACCTTAAATCATTGTCACTCTATGAGCAGAGAAAGAGGGAGGGAGAGAGAGATAGGCATACATACCCATCTAAGATCATACATAAATGGATTTTAAATTAAAATCAAGATTCTAAATTAAAATCAAGGATAACATATTTTTAAAACCAGGAGTCCTTACATTTATGCTCATCTGTTTTCAGAACCCACCAGTCTTCCCGACCTACACAGAAGACTGGGAATGTGCTGAATGGACGATAGTAGTAATTCCGTAGTGTGATATTGCTTTAGTGTTGCATTACCTATTGTAATATTATTGATTGCTGTGTGGGTGAATTTCTGCAAATTCATCTTCCAAATAATCTTCCATTTTGGCATTTTGACAGTGTTGCTTGATATCTATTTACTAGTGTCTCTATTATTACTTATCCTGTTGTAACCCAAACTGCTGAATGAACATAATATCCATTGGGGATATTCTGATTATGTTCTCTGCTTTGCTGGCTTCTTTAATGTCTTTGAATTCCCAATTAGTAACATTAAATCATATCATAAGAGTCATACTTGCTTTCTATGGAACATATTTAGTCCATAAGCCCTTCGATGCAAATATTGAGAGTTTGACAACATGCCCAAGTGCAATAAATCAACGAGAGATTGGCTTGCCAGCGATCTGAATGGCGAGTGCTCAGCCCATGAGCACTTGGACCGCAGTATTGACAAATGCTCCTTTGCCTCTCCCCAGTCGAACATCTCCACCATTTTCTCCATCATCTCCATGTATCGCCCCAAGCACAGACATGGCTGAAGCGTGGGTGTGTCGGTGGGTGCGTGTGCAAACAAGTCCACAGAAAACCAAGGAACAAGCATAACAAAGTGAAACTATAGGATCGGTATAGAGTTGCAGATATTGACACACAAACACCACCAGCTGGGTGGAGTTTGCAATATTCTATGTAGCAATGGTAGTCATGCAGTGAACAATGTAAGGTGGTGTTGCGTCACCCTCACATATTTAGGATCTGATCCAATTTGCGCACTTCAGCACTATGCATACTTTGTTGTAGTGTATAGTGTTTTTCTAATTAAAAAGTAGCAAAATAGGGGAGGTGGGGCGAGAGGGTAGAGAGCGCGTGCCCCAGAACGTAGGTCGAGCAGTGCCACAGGTTCAAATCCGTGTCTGCGGTGCTTAATTTGTCAAGGCGGAGGTCCCGGAGCACTGGGGGAGCGGCCGTCAGAGGTGGGGGAGCGGCCGTCAGAGGTGGGGGTGCGGCCGTCAGAGATGGGGCGGCTAGCTCCCCTTTTCTCCCCCTCAAATTAAGCACTACCTGTCCGGCTTTTCTGCAATGTCACCCTCCAACTCTTCATCCCAGTTTCCTATTTAATCCTGTCACTTTATTCCTCAATAAAGAATGAAAAACTGCCCCCCCCCCCAAAAAAATAGTAGCAAAATGAAGTGTACCATAAGTAGATGGATGGTGCACGAATGGTCAAAATATGAAGTGAGATGATGATGAGAAGTGATGACACTTTGTGCACTCTGTGGACACCATTTTGACTACGTAGCGAAAGGAAAGGGACCACACCAGCAGCATTTTCAAATGAGAGAATGCTGACTGAAGACGCATTGGTGGGGGCAGATACTGTTGTGGCGGCTATAAATGCAAGGTTTCATCCTTATCATTTATTACTTGTGCCAGCTGCGTCGAGCAGGTTATGTTTTCGGTCACGTTGGTTTGTCAGCAGAATAACTGCTGTTGTTGTGCACAGATCTGGATGACATTTTGTAGAGTTGCTGGAAATGACACACAGAATTTTGGTGCATTTCGGTAGCCAATAAGTAACATAATAGCATCTAGTTTGACTACTGTCATGACCGAAACTGCAACATGCAGCAGTTGGATCCACTCTACTGCGTGGTACTAACAAAGCTCAGATAGAGTAGTGGTTAGCCATAGGGTCTGCCAAGCTGAGTTCGAGTCCTACCTCTTGCACATCATGAAAATGTTTGTCTTTATGACTATAATCCGGCATACCACCAAGAGTGTGCTCGCGTACCACTGGTGACAAGTGATTAAATTTTGGTGCATTTCTGTAGCCTATAAGTAACAGCGTCTAGATGTTTTGGAATCAGTGCCCCGTGGCCTTGCCGCAGGTTTGCACTCTGCATGTGCTTCTAGTTTCATATTGAACTTTCACAGTAATGCGATACGAATCTCAATTGATGTGTGAGGTTACTTTTTAGAAGAACGGGTGATAGTGGTGGGCAGTGGTATGACGTATGAAGTCGCACGACCGATATTTCTGGTTAATTCACCATTCCGTATTCAATTTTAAGCAGCACTTATCTGCTGAAAATCCACACATTACTCCTGTAGTGTGCAGTGTACCAAGTGCACAGCACTTTGGGAAGCACACAAATTGGAACACAAGAGTTTGAGCAAGAGGAAGTGTCTAGGAGTTAAGATTAGGGCTGCAACTAACGATTATTTTGATAATCGATTAATCAGCCATTTTTCCTGGCGATTAATCGGTTCATTTTCTCTTTAAAATCGGAACCATTATTAGCATTAATTATGATTATGAAACATTAGTAAAAGTTTGCAATGTTAATATTACAAACTTTTTACTGTTTCTCTATCTCTATTTTATAGTAATATCATGAAAGAGCCTACTCTTACAGGCTAATTTATTACATATTGGGCTTTCACGCAAGCTTACATGGTGTCTTTATTGTATTGGGGACTGGAAAAATTGCTTTGGGAACAATATGTTTGAGCAAAGAATAGGCCAAACCATGAAACGACGAATCGCTGCCGATTAATCGATTATCAAATTAGTTGGCGATTATTTCAATAATCGATTATCATCGATTAATCGATTAATCGGTTGCAGCGCTAGTTAAGATTGTGCTAGGCAACCACTGCTGGACCAGCCTGTAAGAGTGGACGCTTTAGTGAACAACTAATGAGAGAGGTGACCACCCGGAGAGGGACAGAGGTGGATTAAATCGCGGCCATAGACTTACATCCATCTTTTATTCCCGATGAAAGTATGGACGCTCCGCTTGCAATACCAGAGCTCTGCAATTAGTTTGAAGTGCAGGTAATCAGTAATGTCTAATATATTACGGAAGTAACACGCGCAGCACTGCTGGTCACACATCATGCAGTGCACATGGGGCATGCCTGGACATGCCAGGACAGGTTAGTGTCACTGCCAGCGAGGGAAGTGAGAAGAATGTCTTCTTATTAGCAGCCACCGGCAGCCGGGAGCGGCGGGAGATTACCTCTGGGGGAGGAGGCCCTGTGCGTGGCCACAGTTTGTGTGAGCGCGGACAGTCATCTGGATGCGAGTCACGTCGACAAGGTCTTGCACCAAGGTCGTATGCAAGTATCTGGGGTCGTCATCACTGCTGACACAGTGATTGACCAACTGGCCCGTGTTCATACAATGACTGCATGTCTCCATTCAGACTACCCAGTGTTCCCCAAAACATTGTGCGTGTATGCCACTCTGTGCGTGTGTGCAGCATGGTCGAGGAAAAAACACGATAAGGACAAGTGCTGACCATTAAGGTGGCCCTAAAAACAGTTTTGCCGGCTGCATTTTAATTTCAGACAATTCATTAGACTTTGTTGCCGAGATAATGTTGTTGCACAGTTATTGAGCCTATAATTGGCTGAATTATGAATTAAAGGTGACATGAGGCTTTTAAATTTGCGGCGCCAGGCAGATTCAGTTTGTATAATTTTTTTTGGCAATTTTTTAATCTCTGTACTAATATAGTATAATAGGGTTCAGTATCTAATGACTAAATTAATAGTGATCAG
>OMKY01024521.1:1927-17017 GCA_900302395.1 Bregmaceros cantori
TAGAACAACTTCAAAATAGTAAAGCATTGTCTGTTTAAAAATGAAAAAAATAAAATAAAATAAAGACTGGCAATTATCAGAGGTGGAAAGAGTACTGAAAAATTGTAATTGAGTAAAAGTATCTTTACTTTGCTTAAATTGTACTCAGAGTAAAAGTAAAATGACCCATCTGAAAATGTACTTGAGTAAAAGTACAAAATTACATTTAAAATGTAATGAGTAAAATGAGTAAAATTGACTTCCAATTATTTAATGCAAAAAAAGCACGAGTCATAAATCAAATGCAGCAAGTTTTTTTAAATCAATATTCAAATTACAGATTTTAACTTGAAATGCACTCCAAGAATGCAGACTTCCACTAAGGAAACATTTTTTACATTAAGCTACAGTATGTTACACCCAGTTTTAGATTTACATTTTTTGTTTTAGATTTCTACACTAGCAATGGTGAAGAATTTACCATCTAGCGATGAACGATGCGTGGACGTTGCATTGGTTCTGGCTCGCCAGGCTTCACACGAGTTTAACTTTCCACCCGAATTAAAAATTTCCACCAATATGTTTTGTAATCAGTAACGTAAGGGGACTCAAATGTAATGAGTAAAAAGTACTAAGGTAAAAATGTACTTGAGTAAAAGTAAAAATTACACATTTCAAAAACTACTCAGAAAATTACAAATTACTCATGAAAAATAATTAATTACAGTAATTTGAGTAAATGTAATTCGTTACTTTCCACCACTGGTAAGTATCCACCAATGCTTATCTAAGCTCACCTTTTGGCATAGCCGATGGAAGGACAAATCTCACGATTGGCCTAGATACGTATTGCTCCCCATGCTCCATCTGCAGGTCATGTTTCAACACTGCCAGAACTGACGTAGGTGTGTGACTGTGGTAGAAAAATATTAACATCAGCTAATGCAATATTTCTCAAGGGTTCAGAACGCACACAGCTCACTCCACATCGGACAACTTGACAATTAACAGGGTTTAATTTCAGCATGGCAAGTTACAATTGGTTCACAGAAGTTTACAGGAATATGGCTCTGTTCAAAAGTGATGTTTGAAGAGAGGACAGCTCGGGACAGAGATATGGCATGCATTCCTCTCGTCCACAAGACTGTGATTAGCTGAGAGTTAGCCAGCCTCCTTAAGTAGTGTCCACACTAGTGTGAAAAACGTCACTATCGTTTGCACGTATCATCCAGACTACAATGACCTTTTGGGTCGGAAAGCGCAAAAAAGTAAAACGCCTTCCAAAGTAAAATCAATTTCGTTTTTCTAGACGTTTCGTTTTTCTCACCTGGTGTCTGTGGGGCTGCGGGGTGTGGTGTGTCAAGTATGCGGCTCATGGCTTCTCCGTCTACCCTCTCTCTGCGTGATCCATTTGGCGAAGTTCCTCGTCATTATACTCGGGTTCATAAAGATACGAGCGAATCTATGCAGAACGTGTTTGTTCCGTCGCAAGCTTTTCTTTCCCAGCATGCGAATAATTTGTTCACTCCGGCGCAACACATTCAATGAGTCTGCATGTGTAAAGACTCGACATGTAACGTATAGAGCCTAGTCCCAGTTGACGAAGAACGGGCAGATCACAACATACTGTGTCAGATTATATTCTATGATGACATTATTGTCGTCCTATCATCACACATGGCATAATTCATTTTAATTCACTTTTCCGTTGCTGCTAGTAGTTCGTTCTACAATCGCTACTACTACTACTACTACAACTACTACTGTTACTAATGTTTCACGCTCACCCCAGTCCCCGGTTATGGGTGCTTCATTCGAGTCAGTTAACAGACTCGAGTGAATCAGTACACACATACGATACATGGGTGTACACACACAAACACACACACATTGCCTTTTTTAATGCTAAACTAATATTTGTGGTTACTCCATCACTTAAACAATAAAACAATCAAATCACTAGAGCAATGAAAATGATGGCGCAAATTCCTCAGAGTTATTAATGTGTTATTGCTTTTGACATGAAGTTTACCCATAAGTTGTATTTTAATTAGAGAAACTCAATTGTTATTCATCTATTTATTTGTTTAAGATATATTATTGAGAGATGTTCATATCTTATATTGAAAAACGTTTTTAAATTAAACATATTTTTATAACTTTCTTTCTATTTTTATTATTAAAATGGCATGCATACAGTCTATTATTTATTAAGAGGTACTACTAAATATCATATATTATATAGAGATAAACAAATGTGTTTTGTTCCTGTCGGCCCGGGTGGAGCCCATATAGGCACGGAACGAGACTCGACAAGATAACATAGGCATGGACCGAGGCTCGACAGGATAACATAGGCACGGAACGAGGCTCCACAGGGTAACATAGGCACGGAACGAGGCTCCACAGGGTAACAAAGGCACGGAACGAGGCTCCACAGGGTAACATAGGCACGGAACGAGGCCCCACAGGGTAACAAAGGCACAGAACGAGGCTCCACAGGGTAACATAGGCACGGAACGAGGCTCCACAGGGTAACATAGGCATGGACCGAGGCTCCACAGGGTAACATAGGCACGGAACGAGGCTCCACAGGGTAACATAGGCATGGACCGAGGCTCCACAGGGTAACATAGGCACGGACCGAGGCTCGACAGGGTAACATAGGCATGGACCGAGGCTCCGCAGGGTAACAAAGGCACGGAACGAGGCTCCACAGGGTAACATAGGCATGGCCCGAGGCTCCACAGGGTAACATAGGCACGGAACGAGACTCCACAGGGTAACATAGGCATGGACCAAGGCTCAACAGGGTAACATAGGCACGGAACAAGGCTCTTCAAGGTAACATAGGCACAGAACGAGGCTCCACAGGGCAAGATAGGCACAGAGACGGAAGCGTATGTGATGTTGGAACCAGGACCGAGGAGGTAACCAAAACGGAAAACGGGTTACCTCACAAAGTCCGATCGAACTACATCAGGCAGTGATTGCAGCATGGGTTGATATGGCTGTTGAGTCTCCGATCTCAGAGCTGTCATCAGTCTGCTGAGCTGTGTGTAGACCTCGAAGGCAGGTCCGCTGCCGGTAGTAGGCAGCGCCGCAGGTGTCCCGCGGGGGCGCGGGCCGCGTTTTTCTCGCTCTGGTAGACGTCATGTAGAGGTAGGTGGAAAACAAGGAAACCAGCCTCTATCAAAATGCTCCTTTACTGTCGGTAAACAATTAAGAAAGAGACTGAACATCACACTCACGCCTGTCTTGAACAGACAGGCAGGGGAGGGGAAGATGATGTTGCATTAAGTCACTATAACGGATCAGCAAATATTATTAATATTTGCTGTCAGAATGTGCAATGTGTGTGAAATCTGTCGCAGAAATATTAAACTCTACATTTTCAGTGAATTGTATTGTTTACCAAACGTGCTTGTAGTAAATTACATGTTCATAAATAATATTTACAGTGAATGTTGTTCATAAAGAAAGGAAGTATAGAAGATCAACGACAATATACAATTAAAAGACTGATAATGGCCGTAGTCTACTTCCGCTGTGGGTGGAGCGCACTGTGACGTCACAAGAAGACGCTCCTAGTCTGGTCGAGTTTAGTCAGAGGTGGAGCTTGATGGTGGTCGCTGCTTCTTTCCCCAAACTTTTCCATTTTTCTTCCAGGCCGACCTTCCCAATGTGGGCATTTTGAACTCGGCTACCGCAACTTACCGGGTCATTGCCGGGTTCTTACCCCCCGGTGTGAACGTGTTGTGTTAGTAACGTCTTCCAAGTTGTGTCTTTTAACTCTCATCTAAGAATCTAGGGAACAAAACGCAGCCCGGGGCGGTGTTTTCTACCCGAGGACCGTCGACCAAACCTAATGCTGCTTTAACCAGATTACCTGCTTCGGTGAGTCCCTGACCAAAACGCATCGTGTTTTCAACCTGATGCCTGCCTCGGGGAGACCCGACCAAACCCAATGGTGTTTTAACCAGATGCTTCGTGCTTCGACGAGTCTCCGGCATTGTAACAAAAGATGTAGCCGCCGGTTCTGGGGTTTTGGCTGTTTTTAACTACACGACAGGCTTTATCTGTCCGTTATATTTAATAGTTTTATTGGTGTTTTATTTTACGTTGTTTTTCTTTGTTGGGGGTCGTCCTGGTTTACGTCGTCTGAAGACCCCGCACCCCCTACACGCGCACACACACCCGCACACACATACACGCACGCACGCCCACGGATATATTTGCTTCTCATTCATTGATTCTCTTTTTTATTTAGTTTATTTGTGGTTTACATTACAAGAAATGGTAGAAACGTGATTTTAACCCGTTGTTCTTCGAGAGTAACCAAACCACCCGTGTGCTTCACACATTTACGTTTAGAATGTCAAAAAAAGTTGATGTCGAAATATTTGTTGGACCTTCAAAGCAAAGATCTGTACAAGTGACTTGGAAAAAGGTTGTCACTGAATGAGTTAAGCATTGTGTTTGGTTAATTTCGCGTTTTTAATATTTGTGTCTAGACAGTCACAGACACATATTCGTCATGGTAGCATATGATACAATACCACTGTAGATAAGAATTGGCTCTGAGTCAAAACGGAACTGCTATATAAGTCGGAAGTCTCCGATATATTTCTCTTCTTTTGTAAGTAAGCTCAACAGGGTGGGCCAAAAGTGAAACAGCGTTTTTGACGGGGGGGTTTGGGGTCCTCCCCCAAGAAAATGTGAGTTTCTTAGATGCTATTTAATGCATTTTTAATGCATTTTAATCAACCAGGTGTCCGGCATAATGCTGCGCTGGATAAGGCACTGAAAAGACGGACGCCTGGCTATCCTACTTTAAAATCCCTACATAGGCATTAGGTCTTTATGTAGGTTATGTTAATAGAGGGAACAATATAGGCCAACGGCTACCTATACTAAAACAAAAAAAGGAGAATTGAAGTAATTCAGAAGAGAACAAATATACAGGGCCAGTTTCTTAAATGGGCTTACACTGGAGTGAAATACACCTTAAATGTGTTTAATTAGGTCTAATATCACCTTAGGTCTAATATCTATTATTATAATTATGACGGCTAATATTACAATATATTCTTATTATCATGTTTTATTTAGGGTAATGATGTAGTGTATGGTTATATCTAGGGTAATGATGTAGTGTATGGTTATATCTATGGTAGTGATGTAGTGCATGGTTATATCTAGGGTAGTGATGTACATTGTATGGTTATAGCTATAGGGTAGTGTATGGTTATATCTAGTGTAGTGATGCCGTGTATGGTTATATCTAGTGTAGTGATGCCGTGTATGGTTATATCTAGTGTAGTGATGCCGTGTATGGTTATATCTAGGGTAGTGATGTAGTGTATGCCTGTATCATGGTTATATCTAGGCCAGTGTATGGTTATATCTAGGGTAGTGATGTAGTTTATAGTTATATCTAGTGTAGTGATATAGTATATGGTTTATCTAGGGTAGTAGACTAGTGCATGGCACTATGGTTATATCATCACTAATCAAATTGTTGCCTCCCTGAAAAATATTCACACCCTTCTAATCTCCCACCATATTGCATCGTCCCATATGGGACAAGTTGGTCATGTTGGACAAAGCTCTTGTGTTCTATGAGTCCTAATGCGCTCTCCATTCACTGTGCTTCCCTTCAATGGCAGCTCTGTGCATGATGGCAGCTCTGTGCATGATGACCGCTCTGTGTATGATGACCGCTCTGTATACGATGACTGCTCTATGTACAAGATGACTGCTCTGTGTACAAGATGACTTCTCCGTACATGATGACCGCTCTGTGAACATGACCGTTCTGTGTACATGATGGCCGCTCTGTACATGATGAAAGTATATACAGGTAGTGTGTGTGCCCAACCCTGTTAACTGTTAGCTGGTTGACAATTGACTGACAGCACTTTTTGTTTCAGGATTTTGCTTTCTTTTACAGCTCTTAAATTCACTATCGGTTATTGGTGTCGGTCCAACGAGCAAAAATCAGTTATCGCTATAGTTTGTTGTAGAGGTGCAACGTTCCGTGATCCATGCGGGTCACGATGCGGGACACGCATGATCAGCGGACTGGTTTATGGGGGGAAAGCTGCCGTCTCTGCTGCTGTTGTTTTCACAAACATAGAGAGAGAGCGAGAGAGAGAGCGAGAGATACCGCTGCTTACTTTCGGTTTTGTTTGTTGTGTTTGGGATTTCTGTATGATTCCAGATCATAATAAATCACACAAAATGATGCAAGTCTTAAAATGCGTAATTACCTGCGCCGGGGCAGAGCAGGTAGTTTTTGGTTGCTTTGGTTTGTCCCCTGGATAACTGAAGTTGTTGGAAATGACGAAAGAAAGAAACGATTTACATTTTAGTGCATTTCTGTAGCCTATAGGTAACATAATGGACAATAGTCATACTTTATTATTATTAACAGGTGAACGATCCCCGTTCTCCGAAGTGACGTCACGCATGGCCGTGTCATCCGCAGTTCCACCCGAGGCGCATTTAGTCTCCCTAATGGCCGATGCCATTTTTCACCCGTGGTGCCATTTCTCAACGTTTCCAATCACATTCGGGATGTTTCGGAATTAAAACATGGCGGACGCGCCGCCGACGGCTACTTAAGGTTGTCTACTCCGAAATTTTGCATCAGCTTGTCTATCTCCGTGGTAGCATACTCGACTTACGCCAACGTCCTGAGTTCGAATCACATCGCGAGCACTTCTTTGCGTCTTTTTTTCAACCTGCAATTTCGTCTTTTTAATTTTTTTTTATTTTCGCTTAGGCTAGGTTTAGGGCTTAGGTTTAGGGTTTAGGCGCAGGTTTGCAATCTCTTGAGTGCTTCTAGTTCAATATGATTTTGAGAAAAACAGCAGCATATACGTTAATATATGTTCAATTGAGAAATACATGACGATGTTGTCCTTATAATTATAAATATATAATATTGATATATATTTGAAAAAAAAAGTTGACTTGTTTTAATTGTAAAAAGATATTATCCCACTACACTTGAAGTTGATTTAATATTTTAAAAGTTTTAGAAAGAATAGACAAACTTATGTTTTTTATTTATTTTTAAAATCTATGGTCCGTGAGCCCTGATCCGAGGAACGATCCGAACCCTGCGTCTTTTGATCCGTTGCACCTCTAGTTGGTTGGTTCTTGTAAACTAGTAGAATGTCTTTGAAGGTGTGTACCCTGCACCAGCAACTTCATCTGACTCATGTCTTGTTTACGTGGAGTTAATAGAAGGCTTCCCATCAGTGTCCATGCCAGCTGCCAATGAAAGACTGAAAATAATAAATAATTTTCTGCTATCTAATTCTTATCATGAACGTTTTATTATTCCTGCAGTCCGATTACTGATCGATTATGAAATGGACAACTATTACAATAATTGATAATCGCCAAGGAATTGAATCATTGCTGTTTTCAGCAGTTTATTTGCTGACACCACCGCCTATTGATCTACACAAATGTGATATTACTTGACAATTTCTGAAAATCCCAAATACGATTAATATTATTGATAAAAATGAATGTGAACCAGCAAAATATTAGAGTATAAATGTATTTGTAATGAGTTTGTGCAGGGTAATTAACTTGATTGATTTTGACATTTGTTTGCTAACGTGAACCAAGATTACACAACATTTCCAGTTGACAAGATGAATTGATGTGTCTTTTTTTTTTTTTCGGAGGAAAAATATCTAACTGATCGGTGACCGGTGGCTAATCGACTATTAAAATAATCGTTAGTTGTAGCCCTAGTTGCCAGAAAATTTTAATTGTTTTTTATTGTTTGGTCCGTCTTCTACTTAACTTTCTTATTATTATGACATGTTGAGTTTTATATTATCTCTGTTCCCAGCATCATGGCTCTGCCATTCTCTTTGATACTGAACAATGTTAAGCCCCACAGCAACACACCAAATACAATAAAAAAGTGTGGTTGGGTGAACAACCAATATGTTCTAAGCTAAGACAGCAGAGGATGCTCTTCCTTGCTAATACTAAAATGCAAATGTTCGTATGTGATCTGCCATAAATGGAGATGAGTCATCAAAATGTTTGCAATATTTTCCAGCCAGGTTAATACTAATTAAGATTTCAGGGTACATTTAAGGATAAATTGACATTGATGATCAAAATAATGGTTAGTTGCAGCCCTGATTGACTTGGACGTCCCTCTAACCCCGGCTTTAGTGATATCCGAGTGTTGTGTAGCCAGGAGCTGCCTCTAGCCAGCTGTTGGCTTGTCCCAACAATGACGTCACTATCACGCTGGAGAATCTGCAGAGGAATCCATGCCGTGTGACTCCTGCTGGGCTGGCTAGTATGTCTCTTTTAGAGCTGTAACCACTCCTGCTGGGCTCGCTAGTATGTCTCTTTTAGAGCTGTAACTACTCCTGCGGAGTTAGTATGTAGTCTGTGTTTTCAAATCTAACTTTAATGTGTCATTCAAGTGGGATTTTGAACACTGTTTTATGCATTCAGGTCCTTGGGTGCTCTTACTCATATTAGACCCCTTCCCCCGGATAATCGATCCTCCGATCGGTGATCGGGGCCGATCAGACTTTTTTTTTCCAAGGATCGAAACTTGTGATTTCTTTTTTCCCCGATCAGGATTGGTAAATGAGTTGGGGAGCCAAATGACTGTTTATTTACTCTGACTATTATTGAAATTGACAATTGGGCCAAATAGTTTGGGTACTACCAATTTTTGCAGGATCAGAACTCTGTATCGGGGATCGAGACTTGGTATCAGGACTCGGTACTGGAGATCGGGATCGGGCAATCGTTAGAAACAAAGGATCGGGAGCAAAAAAACGTGATCGGTGCACCCCTATTGTATATTATTAAAAAGAATGAATAATAAACACACAATGGCCTGAAAACACAAATCAGTGTTTAAAATCCCACTTGAATGACGCATTACAAAATGAGAATCCTCATTTCAAGTTTTTCTTGTCAAGTGTTTTTCTTGTGTTCACTTTAGTCTACTTTGTCTGCTATCTGTTCTCTGGGTCTTACCTCCACAACATTACAAACACCTGCTGCTAAGGCTGTCACATGTTTTTCACTTGAAGGTAGGGCTGCACAACTAATTGTTTTGAAATTAGAATATTTACGTTTTTTTAATGTAAAGTTTATGAATGGGATTTTACTGCTGACTGCGAAAATGATTGGGAGAACACCATTGGTATGCTACATAACTTGGATGGAATCTGGGTAGGATAATTTAATCTGTTGAAAATAATCAATTGAACAACCTCTGAATTGTTAGGTTGCCAAAGACACCCTGATAAAAATAATCCTTTTGAGTTTCGCAATACTAACAAGCTTAAGACACATCTTGGATAGGGGTAACTAATGTAATTGTCGAATAACCAATTTAATGAAACAGATATTCAACTAAAGTATATTTTTGCTTAAATCAATCCCCCAAATATTGACTTGGAGTAACAATTTACAAAAAAAGATGAATCTTCTCTTATTCAAGATAGAATTAATTTTAGTTGCTCTTGGCCAACAGATGTTCAACCATTAAGTAACCTACTGTTACACAAAGTCACTACAATTAATAATACCATATTTTTTTTTTTACCTTTTGTTAATATTGTAGCATTTTGTTAATTTTGTAGCATTATCCTTTTTTGGGCGCATGCGCCGTTTTTCATTCTTTTATTGAGAGAGATAGCGACAGGATCAAATCAGAAACTGGGATGAAGAGTCGGGGGTGGGGGGGACATTGTAGAAAAGACACAGGGGATTTGAACCTGCGGCACTGCTCGACCTATGGTCTTCATGCGCTCTCTATCCGTTCGGCCACCGCACACCCCCCATATTTTTTCTACCAGTCAATTTTGTATTTTAAGGAACTATCATTTCATATTGCAATTCTATGGGTCACTACGGTTAGCATCGGGACAAAAAAACGTCAACGGCAGCTGATTTATTACATTTGTTGGCGATTTTTAAATTTACAATTGATTAGTCTCAGTCATAATCTTAGGCAATATGTCATCTACCGGTAAATGTTCTACTGCCCTAGTACAGAGCCCGTACAAAATATGGGATTGTTTGGTGTATACTATGTACATATTGCGTAGATAGTGGATTGGATGTGTCTCCACTGTCGGCCCAGTGGTGTATGGAATGTTGGTTGTGCTGCTGTTTCCGTGCTGTGAGTACATTGATCAACTGCTCAAATACATATTTAATTGCTACACACTGGGCAGTGTCAAGTCTCTCACTCCACTGCGACTGAGCAGAGAATATAAAAAATCAAATCACACATGCATACAATTTAGTGTTTTGCATTAACCCTCATGGAGTTGCAGTACATTCCGCTGACTTTATTTACTTTTTACTGATGGAGATGTCTTCCATCTGTTTAATATTAAATCAAAGATTGACTTTGAGGAAAATAATGCAGTTTTTGAATGGTAATTTTGTAAAACCTTCCTAGTGTCATGGCCACGCCCATTCTCTTGGATACTGAACACTGTTAAACCCCACAGCAACATATATAACCAGTGAGTTTAGGTGAAAAATCTGATAAATTGGCTTACATTTAACATTAACATAACACACGAAACAGCAAAAAGTTAATATTGCAAACTTTTAATAATAATTAACGTAATAACATAGGAAATAACGCTAATAATCGTTCGACATTTTAAATGGAAAATGAAGCGATTTAATCGTCAGTAAAAATGGCCGATTAGTTATCAAAATAATCTTTACTTTCAGTTTCAGCCCTATTTTTAAAATGATGTAACATGTGGGAAACTAGTCAAGGGCATTTGAAATTGCTAATGATCCCCCTCTTGGTTGAGAACTGATGAATAACTGGTGCGCTACACACTATAAATAAAACTGTATATCATATTGGGTATTGAAAAATCTGGCAAAATCTGTATTATTTGTTTTGTTTTTTTGTCAAGGAAATGCTGACATCCTTCTTGTATAAGTGCGGGGTTGAATTTGGGTGATGTTGCCTGAATGGATTTAATCGGCACAGCATGGCTGCTAATGGCTACATTTTGTTCACCCCAAAAACAGCAGAGTTTCCGTCTCTCTCGCTGGCAGTATTAAACGCAGAGGCTAAATATAGGCTGTTGATTAACCACAGATGGTTCATTAAACAGTCTGTCTTGAGTGACTCGGAGGCCCTAGACTTCTCAAAGATGGCTTCAACTATCATAGCCTGGCAAGCCATCAGGGGTGTGGCGATTTTCAATTTGATCATCAATCGCAATTTTTGGCCGTCACGATTTGACATTTGTACGTATTTTGATTGATCGTGACATGGTCAATGAAAAAAAAATCATGCCCCCTCTATCTTTTCGGCATGGCGCCATTACGCAATGGCGCACAGCTAGGGTGTCTTAGCCAATTGTTTTCTGTAACATCATTGGGGGCCCTCGTAACTCAGCCAATCCTCTTTACCACCACGTCAGTGATCTCGGAACTCGGAATTAACCGTGTCCGACTGCCCGTGTCTTTTGTAACTTGTTGATGGGATGCGGGAGGAGCACTGTTTTAAAAGGGCTGAATGACTATGGAGATTGGAGAGTCTTCCCAGTCGGGGATACATGCCGTTTTAACCCACCGAGTGGAGACTGTTTTAAACCGATCCCGACCGAGGGAGTCTCCGAATCAGAATAAAGTTTATTGCCATGGTCAATGATACAAGTTCACAGACTCTGAATTTCTCCAGGTAAACAGTGCTACTAGATACATAAACAAGTGGTGTTTTTCAAAGCTGATGATCATCATTAACCAAATCAGTCTTAGAACATTAACGATAAACTCCATTTCAGTGTGGCGAACCTGATACTCATTGTTTGACTTTGCAACATCTGCTGCTAGATTGCATGACATTGTTTAATTTTCAGAGGCTTCTCTCTTTACCTTACATACCTGATGGAGCTTCTGTAATCAGTCATTTTTTAACCCACAGAATGTTTGAGTGCAAAATGAACAGACTAAAAGTGGTTGAGTGAATCAGTTGAGATTCAACACAAGCAGTAGCCTGGAATAGGCTGTTTTAGGTTATTTAGCATGTGTCAAATAACCATGGATGTAAACTATGAAACAGAATCATTGCTATACACATTTTGACTCACTTTTTTCAAACCAGCATAGCTATCACACAAAAAATTAAAGTGTACAAGTTGATCACTTACTTCCTTTGAAAATGAACCAGGACTCTACTTTCCATGGTGGCCAATCGAGCTGGCTTTGTGCCAGCTGCAGGAATTCCTTCTCGCTGCGCGACGATGCGTTTTTTTTTTTTCCTGTGTAGACTAACTTCTGTAGTCGCTTGTGAAAAAATAAACATGGTAAAATTTTTAAATATTTTTTTAAAAATCTATGAAAATGAGTGGTTCAAGCACCGTTAGTATCGGGCGACCAAATCCGATTTGGAGATTTACATATGCAAATATGTGAAAAGCATAAAGTAGGCACATTTTCATGGCTTTGCATCACTAACGGCTGTTGTGATGTTGAAGCTCGAGGCAGAGAGCTGGATTAATCCCTTCATTGGATAAACTGAACCATTCTCTTCTATTAAGACCAGATTGGCTTGTTTCTTTTTGTTCATTATATGATTGTCTTCATGGGCTATGTAAATGTATACAAATGTGAGATTCTTGAATGAAATTGTCGGTGAAGCTACGCTTTTTTTAGAATAGAGAAAGCCAAGTTGCAACATTTCTGCTGAATATTTGGACCTCAAACATCAAATAGCACAAGAGTTGTGGTCGATGGACGGATGAAGTGCAGACACTTTGGGGACGATTTGGACGTTTGTGTTCTATTATCACCATAGAGACGAGAGTTAGCTGTTGACTGAGGTCACGGTATTGGGGGAAAGACAGTTTGTTTTGGTCCACATTCCAAGAGCCAAGTATGTTATGTATGTCAGGGCAGCACTGCTCCAATGGAACTCATTAAAATGCTTGTGTTTCGAGATTTAATATTTTCTCACATTTTCCACAATAACGTCATTTATGTATCTGCTGACTCCCTCCAACCCTTGTCTGTTTCCGGCCACTGATTCATTTCAAACCTTCCAATCAAGAAAGGAATGAGGCCAGCGCTCTACACATATTAAAAAAAAACGATTTGTTTTTCCAGACATTTTTCCATCTCATGGTGGAGCCGTCGTTGCCCTCTTTCTTTCCACTGTCGATATTAACCCTTTTGGCCCCATTAACACTAACCCAAAAATGTAAAGCTAATCAGTATTTGAGGAACATAGGAAAAAAATACACCCCTAATGTTGACATCACCATAATTTAATTTTGCATAGCACAATGTAGCCTCTTTCCCCTCACTTGTCACCTCTAACCCCTCTAGGACCACTGGAATGCAGCAGTAGATTTCACTTCAGTCCCTGGTGAAACCTTTGTCTAAGACCTCGGTATAGAAGTTAATGTTTGATGAAAGATATAATGTAGTGAAATTATTGTTCACTGAAATCACTTGACATCTATTTAAAAACTCTTCAATGATTATCTCCTGCTCGGTGGCCTGTGACTGGGTTTTATACAGGATTTAACCACTAGCCAGTTGTGATTAGTCGACCAATCAGTACTTTTTTCCTTCAAGAAAATACCTAAAGTACTTGGAATAATTACAGGATATTAATATTGTTAATTTTTGTTTTGTTCATTATGATGTTTAGCATATCGTTAATTTAATTTAATTTTTAAACAATGTACATCTAATGTTTAGCATGTTTAATTTTGATAAAATTAAGTATTTGTCGTCGGTTGAACTGTAACAATTATGTGCTTGACTAGAGAAATTACTTTTCTATATACTCCTTGCTAAATATATATACTGCCTTGATAAATCGTTCCAATTCTTGTGGGATATTACCACAGCGACTGCTTCAATTACCAATATTAACTATGTTCATACTGTCTGACATGATTGCATAAGATGTAAAGTTTGTTTCTTATTCAAGGCAGATATAGATTCTTCGATTACCAACTGAATTTCATCACATTACGACACCAATGTTAATATCTTTTTTATTGTATGTAACCAGAGATGGAAAAAGTACCCACATGTCTTACTTAAGAGTAAAATACATTTGTGAAAAAACAACTCGAGTACGACTACAAAGTACTACAAAGAGTTAAAAGTACATGCTCAGAAATGTACTCAAAGTATTTTTGAAAGTAAAAAGTACAAGCTCTAAAATGTACTCGATAGTATTTTTGAAAGTATAAAGTACAAAGTACTAAAAAGAAAATTGTATGTAAAATGCATTTTTTTCAATGTTTGTCAATGTTATTATTAATAAATGACTAACAACCTAGCCTAATTTAGCTTATATCTCAGGACTAAATGAAAACCACTTATTAACTTAATAACTGGGACTGTACTCGGTGCATCACCGCCCCCTACTGACTCATATTATTCATGTTATCCTACCCCGTCAATGTGCAAAAAAGAGAAAAAGTAACGAGTGTTTGGTAAAAGTAAGGAGTAGAAGTACAGATATTTTTGTTAAAAACTTACTCAGTACAAGTAAAAAGCACTCACAGAAAAAAGTACTTCTAAAAGTACAGATACTTCAAAATGTTACTTAAGTACAGTACTTAAGTATTTGTACTTCGTTACTGGTCACGGGTAAGTACTGCGTGAAATCAAACACATCCGTTTTGCACTTACCAGAAAGTACGCTGTGACGCTTCACCGCGTTGCGCTCCAAACTTTGCATGCTGTCAGTCGGACGGACTACAAGCAGAACTACAACACCGTCATTCCATTTCTGCGCTGTCGTTTAGTGCGGCGAGTGTCCATCGTTCATCCAACTGTTTTTAGGGCATAATCAGAATCAGAATTGCTTTTATTGAGAGTCATAAACACGCTGGAAATTGACTTTTGATTTTTGACATTTGGTACACACCCTGGTACAGTAAGTATTACATAGTAAAAAGATAAAATAACACTGAGAGAAAATACTACAGTTAAAAAAAATAACAGCATAGTAGAAAAAATATACAATAGTGGCACTGTCAAAAAAATATATATATCTATATATGTGGCTGTGTAATTTTGTTGTTACATATATATTTT
>OMKY01024598.1:4138-24487 GCA_900302395.1 Bregmaceros cantori
ACCCTTCAGAGGGTCACCACAATATGAGAGTTTACTAACATAACTTCCAAATAGTGATACCCTGTCCAAAGTTTAAGATGGAGAGAAGATGTATTTTTCTTTCTTTTTCTTTTCTTAGAGCATGACAGGCAGTGTTTGAGTGTTTTTGTAGGATGTCTGCGGGCCTGAAAGTAAAAAAAAAATCAAAATTGAGATTTCCGAGACATTTATTTGTAGGCAAAATCCACAGAAAAAGTCTACTTTGAGGCACTAGAGGAAGGTAAAAGAGAAGCAGAGACAGACAAACTAAATGATGGGGCATCCTTATTCCTACCCATGAATCAATATGACTCAGGGCATTATATTATATCATGACCTGGCAATAAAAGTGATTCTGATATCACAAACTATGTTGTTGCATACTTGGTAAAATCAAAATAACAGATAAACAAAGAGATACAAAATATGTCGCCACTGCAGCGGATAGTGGATCACTACAAGTTCCCAAATAGTTTCACGTTCGGTGAAGTTATGAGAAGAAGAGCAGGAACAAGCCATTGGACCATATGAAGATCTACTAACCACAGTCAAAAAATGAAAACTGAAATGGTACGGACACGTCGCAATATCCCCAAAACTCTTAAAAACTTCAAGGCACAGTGCCAGGTGGAAGGAGGAGAGGAAGACTGAGAAAGCAATGGGAATCGAAGCCTGGACAAGTTGCAGGCTGAGTGCAAAGTTGAAAGCTGGTTGCAAAGTCTTCAGTGGCGCCCCAACGGTCAACCAGACTACGGGAGTGATGATGGTAAAGTTATCAGTCCAAGGCTGTTCGGTGTTAAATGTTACACATTGAATCCCCATGAATAACTTTTTTTAGTAATTAGCGGGTGCAGTGAAGTTTTCTTATTAGTGCACTTGCATTAAAGTTTTCTTATTAGCGCTTGTGCAATCAAGTTCCTTTTCAGCATGTGCCACCCCTTTTGGCTGTGTGTATTAGTTTTGACAGCACCCCCACCCACTTCCAGTTTAATCACGGAGATTTTCCACCCGACACGTCTTAATTGCGCGAGCGGGCGTATCTTTGAAGGAATTATTTGGTGCTTGTCGCTAGTGACACCACACTCTTCCGTGGCGAGATTTCTCTCTTCTTCCACTTCTTTCTCCCCAGTCCGTTTCTTCCTGCCTTGTCACTCGCGCACACTCTCCACCTGCCGACAACACGCGTTGCCTCATCCTCGCGCTCAGCAGGTGTCGTAGGGCAATTACAGACGCTTGTTTTTTCCCTTCACGCCGCTGGAAGCGCATCTCTCCGCGGCGACCCAGACGAGACGTTGTGCGGGCGCTGTCATCTCCACTGGCAGACTGGCATCTTTGCTCGCTACGCCTCAGCCGCCAGATGCCACCGCTGTACCTGCCCCTGGCAGCGTGTTCCTCACGCCACGGGGCACTCGCTGTGTTTAATTTGAAAAGCTGTGGCGTGCGCGCAATGTCACCTGAACACGTCGTTGTCAATAGACAATATTGACGGCATAGTGCATATGGTTTCAAGATTCGCCATATTGCATACATGACAGCAGTACACACACAAGGAGTTACGCATGAAACAACTCTCTCCAGATCAACAGGTAATGAACAAGGTCAACACAAAATAAAGAAAGTAACTTATGTTACAAAGTGGCATTGGCATAGAATCAGCACATGTGAAATGTCAACATATCAAGCAGGGCTACCCCCTGCACTCAGTAGCATCACTGCGTGTACTGTTTCTCAGTCTAGAGGTGTGGGCTTTTTAGCCTTCCTGAGTGGAGGGGATAGTGGGGGGGCGGATGGTCATAATAATAATAATAATAAAGATTTTATTTCTAAGGCGCCTTTCAAGACACTCAAGGTCGCCGTACAAGACATAATAAAATACAAAATACAAAAAATACAATATAAGACAATACATTTAAAAATTTAAAATTTAAAAAGCCATATCGCCTACAGCAGGGTATCAGGTAAGTCCAGTGGGGTATGCCTGTCTAAATAAATGTGTTTTGAGGTGGGACTGAATCCACAAATTTTGCCTGTCCTGAGTCTGGCTCGAGTGGGAAAGCGGAATCATGCATTTTTTTGCATATCTTTCTTAAAGTTATTTTTTCCAGCGTCAGCGCCGTTTTTCCATCTTTATTGGATAGGATTAGTCGGAAAGTGGGTTGAAGAGATGGGGGTAGACATTGTAGACAAGTCGACGAGTGTAGTTGACGAGCGTAGTCGAACTCGCGACACTGCGGATTAGAGCTGCAAACGATTAATCGATTAATCGATGATAATTGATTATTGAAATAATCGCCAACTAATTTAATAATCGATTAATCGATCGATTTAATAATCGATCAGCAGCGATTAATCGTTTCATGGTTTGGCCTATTCTTTGCTCAAACGTGTTTAATATATGTTGTTCCCAATGCAATTTTTCCAGTGTCAAGGGTCCCCAATACAATAAAGACGACATGTTTAGCCTGTAAGAGTAGGCTCTTTCATGCTATTACTATAAAATGGAGATAGAGAAACGGCCAAAAGTTTGGAATATTAACATTGCAAACTTTTAATAATGTTTCATAATCATACTTAATGCTAATAATCAGGAAAATGAACCGATTAATCGAATAAAAATGGCTGATTAATCGATTATCAAAATAATCGTTAGTTGCAGCCCTACTGCGGATTCTGCGGTAGACGCAGCGCCACTAACATGTATGGGGACCCCCCGGAATCATGCATTTGGCATGAACAAGTTCATTGTTGTATGAATGAATTAATTTATTTTAGTACAGACATTGCAACTTGAGAAGATGGTTGTACATAACGGGCTTAGGAGAAGAGAATTGCTATATTTCACTTGGCTATATTCAGTCCCTATTAGGTCCCTTAATGTTGGAAAGGGGCAAATTAAACATTATAATTGTATCCTAGTTAAAATCGAGGAAAATTGTTTTTTTTTTCTTTTTTTGTGCAGTTGTCCCCGTTTTCAATGAGTGTGTTGGGAGTTTGTTGGCGGGGGCGTCGGACTAACCTGGTCACGCATCGCACATCGCTAGGTGTTTGCATTGCGTCTGGTAAAACCAGGGTCCGAAACTTGTCAATCAAAACGTGTTATCCAGTCACAGCGCAGAAGGTGGGACAAGCGGCGTGTAGGCGTGACAACCAAACTCCGCCCACATCTAGCGTGGCCCGTACCAACTCCCCCAATGTCTGTGCTGATTTGTCGATTGAATCCGTACCGAAGGCGAGCCTGATTCTCACAGACCCAATGCAAGCATCTAGCGATGTGCGATGCGTGGACGATGTGTTGGTTCTGGCTCACCAGGCTAGCATCGGGACAGGTGTATACTGAGGGGTTTGACGTGTGTTCATGCACACATATTTGTTTTTCTAGCAGAAGTTGTCAGTAGATTCTCCTACTTTCTAGTGTTTTTTCAAGACCCATAGAAAATTAGTTATGTGTACTAGTCGATAACAAACATACCAAAAGAAACGTTATAATCAAAAACAAAAATGTGAAACGTTTGTTTGAACCCGTTTCCATTCTTAGTCTATTCTTCTATTTTCTTTTCACATACGAACTCTGTTCACTCTTCTGTTGAACCAACAATTCCCCGTTCGGAATGAATAAAGTATGTCGCCATCAATCATTGGCAAATCTGCATGGAGTGGAAAAGAGAGGTCATCCATTTTGACGTCAATGGAGTCAATGGTGTGCACAGGTTTTACATTATGCTGCATATTTCTTGCAGCCGACAAGGTTATTCTTCATATCCTTCTTTACATTTCTAAATGGCAGACGTCCATGCGAGGGATCCTGCCAAAACCAGGGGACACTCATTGTGCACGATCTGGCTGAGACAGCACATTACATCATCGGTCGACCAAAGTCATGTACGCGCCCACAGATCTGTGGCACAAGTTAATGGAAAATTCCAGACATTGGGCCTAGAAAGGGGTTTCATCATGTTCCACGGCTACAACAGCCTAGTCTGTTGAAGGCTGACAAGTCGCTGACACTGTTTTTGTGGGAGGTGCTGTTGTTAACGACATAAGGGCTGTGGGAGTTAAAGGTATACTTTAGCCACTTCTCCACTACAAAAAGCTCTACGCAGTTGCCAAACGCACAGTTTGGCGCATCTAAGTTAGGTTTAGTTCAGGTAAAGGGAAACATGCCTCCACTGTTAACTCGGCCACAAGGGCGTGGTACCGTTTTTTTAAAAACTCAACTTTCATTCACCAGTGTTCACCCCCACCCCTGCGCGTGTGACACATGGATGTCGACGTGGCACATTCATTGGTGCATTAACACATTAATTCATGTGAACACTGTGCTGTGGCTGCTGTATAGCATGAGAGAAGGGGGAGGGGCCACCTACGGCCATATTCCAGACCCACACCTGAGTGGTAAGGGACGAAGAAGGGGTAGGAGAAATGTGGCAAAGTTGTCGTTGAGGGGAGGAAAACTCACGGCTCTCCACTTATCTGTGCTTTGTAGTGCACTGTCTTAACAGACTGAGCCACTGCTGCGCATTTTACTTGTGACTTTGGAGAGCAAAATAGTGAAAAACCAACATCAGGCACATGGAATCACTGTCGTACAGTCTTTCAAAAATACCCTCCCATTAATACATCAATAAGTCTTCATTGAAGATTTATGTTGCATTTAATTAGCGACTATCCATTCCATGATCTTTGGTGCGAATTCACTAAAGCTATGATTTGCTTCTTCATGTGAAATGAGATGACATCGTGGAAGTGACAAACGTCCCCAAAGACCGGACAGCGCTGCCCACCAACTTAATATTGACCTAACCTCCCGACAATCATTTTTGCAGTTTTTAACAAGATCCCCCAATGTGAAATACTGAGATGATTTAATTCAACCATCTAAACCACTTGTAATTAAACATGTAAACAAGAAAATATATGGGTTTATTTATAATGTGCTCCTTTTAATGTTATGCGAGTGCTCCTCAAATGTTTAATTCAGCGGAATCTAATTCAGACCCTGAGGCTACACTGGGGCAGCAATGGATTTGCTTTCAATCCAACAAACTTTAGTACTTTAACATTTCTAGTGCAGATTGGCGAGCTTTTACAATGATACACGATTGGCACAGTGTAGGGTTGTGCAATACTGAAATATTTATTTAACATTACTGTCAATATAAAATATCCAATATATTATCTGATTCCATTAAAGAAAAAAATCAAATAATATATGAAATGATATCAAATCTAAATAAATAATTTTATCAAGCAAAGCATTTTTTTATTTTTCTAAATTAGCAAACTGTCCAATGCTTTTATAGCAATTATGTACATTACATGCAATTATATATCTAAATGCAGGGCTTCAAATCGAAATTATTTTTAAGATGTTCCGTTAAGAACGGTTTAGGCAGGCCTATGTTTAGCGTTTCCGTTCTCAGAACGGGTTCGGAACGCAAAGATTCTTAAAGTTCCTCAGATTGTGCAATGTTTAGTTTAGATTATAGATATAGTTTAGATATCGTTTATATAAAATATATTTGGTGGACTTCCACACTTCAGTGTAACTGTATCAACGTGAAAAGCAGGTTTAAAACGGCATTATATTCACTTCCTCGTCTGTCCACAAGCTGGAGCCCCAGATGCATGGAGCTTGATGACTGACAGTGAAAGTTGGATGGATGCACAATGCTCCCAGACATAGGATATGTTGAAATATAGAAAGATTAAAAAAAATAAAATGCTTTTAACCGGTTTTGTGGATTTCATAATGTCCGTTTCTGTTCTGTATACAGTTGAAGACTTTTTTTTTTTTTTCGTTTCTGCTCCTCGTAAAATTCTGCAAACTTTGAGTTTTAATTCATTTTATTTACACTATCAAATTGGGTCAGCCTTTCAAATGAAATAAGAAAGGGTGATTGGGACCTCTCTACTTGCCCTTGGCCCCTTGAAATGGAGGGGAAGAAGGCAGCAGAGAAATTGTACAAAAGCAAGTTTAAGAGTGAGATCAAGAAAGAATCTGGCCGACGGCCTTGATAGACTCTCCATAACGCCCTCGCTATCACCCCCGCGCCGCAGCCTCCTTTTCACTCTGTCAACTTCACCCTTCCTCACTCTCAATCTGCCAGACCTTCTCCACTGTCTATTTGACTGCCCCTCCCTTCCTCATGTCTGTTGTATCCATCCAATCTTCTCCCTCTCCCCTCCCAGCTCTGCCCAGTCTTCTACCGGTGTCTCTTCCAGGGCATGAAAACACTTTTTTTTTTTTTTTTTTTAACGTTCCGAACGGTTCAGACAGGCCTATGTTTTAACGTTTTCGTTCTCGAAACCGTGCCGCCGCAAAGATATCGATCCTGAACCGGTTTGGAACCGAAAAATGTAGTTTGTTAAAGTTCCTCATATTGTGCAATGTTAAGTTTAGTTATTGTTCGTACAAAAAATATTTGGTGGACTTTCAAACTTCAGTGCAACTGTGTTAACATGAAAACCAGCTTTAAAACGCCATTACATTCGCTTCCTCGTCTGTCCACAAGATGGAGCCACAGATGCATGGAGCTTGATGACTGACTGTGAAAGTTGGATGGTTACACAACCAGAAATACTCTCCCAGACATAGGACATGTTAAAATATATAGAGAACGAAAAAAAAAAGAAAATAATTTTAACCGGTTTTGTGGATTTCATAATGTTCTGCTTCTGTTGCGGAACAGTTGAAGAAATCATTTTTTGTTTCCGCTTCCGCAAAATTCGGTTCGTTTTCGGTTTCCGTTTTCGTTCCTTGAACCAGTTCGGAGCCCTGGTCTCTTCTATTCTTTTCTTCAACTCTTTCAAACCTATTTGCCAATCAACTGGCGCCATCGACTTTGTGCCGCGGCCAATCCTGCCGGGGATAATAAGCTGCAGCGTTTGTTCAAAACGTGGAATGCTCTCCGATCGATCTGAATAGAGTCGCGCACGCCTGCGGGCATGTTCTGTTCGTTTTCGGTTTCCGTTTTCGTTCCTTGAACCAGTTCGAAGCCCTGGTCTCTTCTATTCTTTTCTTCAACTCTTTCAAACCCCCTCCTCTCCACCTCTCTGCCCTCTTCCTCCACCCATCCATCCATCATGACAGAGTAATAATCACGGCTATCAGCAGGCTGGCCATCTGTCCTTTCCCAGCGGGTCTCCGTCACATCCAGGATATTACAAGGCTGCCGCCGGGGCCGGCAGCTTGGACACCTTCATATAGACAGGGGGGAGAAAGGGCGTTTTTCCTTACAATTATAATTCAACATCATCATGGAAACTACTAGATTCCAGGGCTCCGAACCGGTTCAAGGAACGAAAACCGGAAACAAACGGAAATTTATGGAGTGGAAACGGAAACAAAAAAAGATTTCTTCAAATGTTCCAGAACGGAAACGGAACATTATCTAATCCACAAAACCGGTTAAAAACATTATTATTAGTTCCAAGAATGAAAACGCTATTTTTAACCGGTTTTGAGGATTTCATAATGTTTCGTTTCTGTTCCGGAACAGTTGAAGAAATGTTTTTTTTTTTTTTCATTTCCGTTTCTGCTCCTTGTAAAATTCTGTTCGTTTTCGGTTTTCGTTCCTTGAACCGGTCCGCAGCCCTGGTTTTGGCACTGGAAAGGTTAATGAACAGCCGTGCGGGTGACATGGCTGTTAAAGTAAACGGCATTCTTTAAGAGCGCCGGATTAAAACCCATCGGCCATTGACTGCAGGATTGAAGGCATCGAGTCCCTGGAGTGGGAAGAGGCGGCCGCCGGTATTGAAGCGGTATTAGAGGCAGGCGACCGCTGTGTGCTTTACACAAGCATCAATATTATCCATTATGCCGGCGTGTCTGGCTGGATTAGTTCACCGTTTGCATGTGCCGCGCGACGCGCAGCCCGTGTGTGGGTAACTTATTTGCCAATCAACCGGCGCCATCGACTTTGTGCCGCAGCCAATCCTGCCGGGGCTAATAAGCTGCAGCGTTTGTTCAAAACGCAGAATGATCTCCGATCGGTCTGAATAGAGTCGCGCACGCCTGTGGGCATGTTCTCTCGTGATGAACACGGCTTCCTCAGACATGTATTTATATATTTTTTATCCTTTCGGTAAATTGAGAATACACCTTGCTGACTGAATAGTTGGTGATTAAACTTAACTGGATTATATTTGTGTCATACCTTTCGGTATTAATATCATTTGGAAGGGAACTGTTTCGGAAATAAAGTGATGTTATCTCTTTGCTATAACCCGTACACTCTTTCTGCCTCTCTTAATAGGTGGATACTTCATCAGACAATACTAACCTTTGTTTCAAATTCCCAAAGTTTTTTGTCATTTTATTTGACTATACTCAAACCACCAGCAAGGGGTGCCACTAACCGAATCTGACCAAAAAAAAAAAAAAAATTGTCATATTATATTTGCATAAGTTTTGTTTGTAATTAAATGCCTAATATATGAATGTTAGTGGAAATGTTAGCAGAACAGACATTTGGGCGTGACAACCAAACTCCTCCCACGTCTCGCGTAGCCCATACCAAACCCCGCCCACATCTCGCGTAGCCTGTACCAACTCCCCCCACTTCCTCCCTGATTGGCCAATTGATGCATGGAGGATGTGTTGGTTCTGGCTCGCCAGGCTAATACCTTGACGTCACGTCCAACAGCCCTATATGGCTTTTGGTCCATATCGCCGGGCCCTATTGTCGATGTGTATTGCTTAAACATATTATAGGATTAACTCATAACCTGGAAGTGAGAAAAAAACCTCAGTGTGACTGTGTGTGTGCGTGCACCAATGCTGTGGGAGTTGAACCGAGGGGAAATAATTGAACAATGTCATTACGATAACAACCACGTAATCATATCTGGCACCTCAATTTCCAAAAATACCAAGTCGTCCATGACATTTTTTTCGCCATTTGCGGCAGCGACTCTCAGTCCTCCGGCCGTGTGTTTTGCAGTAATTGAAACGCATGTGACGTCCCCGCGCGGCCCGCACACGTCGGATCAATCTGTTCCCTGATGCCGCTTTCCATTTAGCTGGTTTGGTGCAGGCCGGGGCTGCCGTGACCGGTGCCTCACGTGCGGTGTGCGCGAGGCGGCCCAAGGTGCAGCACCCCGAGGAGTCTTAATGAGTGCTTCCGTCATGTCAATAATGGATTCCAGCGCTTGTTCGTTTCCTGCCGTTACCGCTCGTGGAGAACCACCAGACTCCAGAAGGAGGTGTGTGGGTCTTCCGAAGAGAGTTTGCTAGATAGCCTGGCGAGCCAAAAACAACGCATCATCCATGCATTGCACGTTCCTTGACGTTGCATTGGGTCTGAAAAAAAACAGGGTCGAAAAAAACCTCTCAAAAAAGTATCTATTGTGTTATACAATCACATGTTCTCCCTGTTTACAAGTTCTCCCTGTGTCTGTGTGGGCACTCCGGCTTACCCCTACTACCAAAAACATTGCGTTGGGGCTGCCCACCGCTCCTCAGGGATGGGTTAAATGTGGAGGAAGAATTCTTTCATGTCTTGCCCCTATCTTTCGTCCAACATTCGAGCACATCCTGTCAATAAAATGTAAAACGGCGCCTACGTTTGTGTAACTTACACAAGTCCATTTGTTTAGCCTGGCGAGCCAGAACCAACGCATCGCACACGCTTGCATTGGGTCTTGGAAAATCACGCTCGCTATCAGTACGAAATCAATCGACCAACGCCGGGAAGGGGGGGGGGGTATGGGCTACGCGAGACATGTACGGAGCTTGGTTGTCACACCTCCACGCCCCTTGTCCCACCTACTGTGCGGTGACTGGATAACATGATTGACACATTGTTTTTTTTAATGCTTTCCGACCCTGGTTTTGCCAGACCCATTGCAAGCGTCTAGCGATGTGCAATGCGTGGACGATGCGTTGGCTCTGGCTCACCAGGCTACCATTTCTTTGTTTAAGCAGAACCAAATTTGACTCTATTCCAAGTTGACAAGCTCAACCTATGGTCAGTGTTGCTCACTGTATATACAGTGAAATTGTGTGACCCACATTACTCAGCCTCTGAGTAATGTACGCTGTGTATTCGTTGGCCTATGTATAGTAGTTACACCGATACGGAAATAGGCTGGTGGCGGCCGGCCCGATGTCCTAGCAGTGAATGGACAGTGAAATTGTCGACTGGGCCGGTGGTGGCCGTCGTCCTAGCAGCGTGGCCCACTACAGTGTAGCCCGCGACGCACCAGCCACACATCCCTGGGTGCCACTACCTTTTTTTAAATTTAGGTAATTTTTTAAAACGTCTCAATCCATTATGGGTTATATTGCTTCGTCTTGGGTACATCCAATGCTCACTACTTTTTGCGGTGCATTGTGGGATACTTTCAGTGCCCTATATAGGGTACATGGAGAATTCGGACACCCCTACAAAATGGCGTGGGCCCCCATGTAGTGCACTATATGGGGGATAGGGAGCGATTTTGGACACAGCCTTTATATGCATCAGATTGGCTAATATCCCATAAAAAAGGGGTTTCCACGTGCAGTGAATAATTATATCACAGTCACCAGAACGCTTGCTGTCCAAGCTCCAATTATGTAAAACGTGTGCTCTCGCTCCGAGGAACTGGGCCACGTTATTGCAAGATGGTCATACCTTCTTCATGTCTCCTACGAACACGACCACTGACCAGTGTTTTCTTACAACACAGTGTCGGCAGAGAACCTGGAGAAGAGCCTGCTCCAGATGGACCGGCAGCTGCTAAATCTGGACAAGGATCTGGAGACGTTCTCGTCCGACCTCCCTGAAGACATGTTCCTCCCCAAGATGTCCATATCCTTCATATGCGGATAGACGTGCAGTCATGCACACAGACGCACAGCAACACACACACACAGACGCACAGAGACGACACACACACAGACGCACGCACACACAGACATGTGATTGCATAGATGCACACAATGTGCACTGTGCATACATGCTCATAAACCATGTAACAACAATGCTTCTCCAAGGGAAAAAAAACACCATAAAGAAAGTCAAATATACGACTACTAGGGAGTATCATTGGCGGGAGCATGTCGCAGGCCGCAGTCAGTTGCGAGAGCATTCAAAATGGTCCTCCATTGCTATGTTTCCAATATGTTTCGTGATGGTAGGTCGAGATCGAGATTGATTTCTGGAGTTCTGTAACCCATCCCAAATTACTGTTCTTAACTGGGCAATCAAGGTTGAAGGGTAGTTAGGTAAAATGGCTTCTATATTTCTTAAATCAAAATCTAAAAACAAAATCACTTTTGTGAAGCGCCTTGAGGCAGCTTCGGTTGCAATTTTGGCGCTGTATAAAAATCTGTTGAGTTGAGTTGATGGTACATGACTACTCTTCATCCCAGTTTCCGATTTAATCCTGTCACTATCTCTCTCAATAAAGAATGAAAAATGGTGCTTGCGCCCAAACAATAACTTAAAAAAAATTGTCATTGCAGCGCAAGGCATAGCATTGAAAAAGAGCAGAAACTCTTTAGTTTACAACTAAAGAGTTCCTTGTACCAGTTGTACTGTACTCATGCTGATCTGTACTGTACCGCACGGTATTGATAGCGGGAACAATGCACAGAGACGGGAAAACCTCCTTTGCCTTGCATTCGACTCAGAACATCCTGCGATGCTGCAGCCTCGGCCCACACACTTTCATATACATCTACACCCAGAGGCGCATACCTAGACATACACTAGGCACATAGTATTCACTCTCCTCCCTGTGCACCCGGTACGTACCGCACGCCATGCCGCGGCTCCATCACTGTCATTCACTCTCTTCTCTTCCTCTCGCACTCACACAGTTGTCAGGGTTGATTGTCTTTAGGATGCAGGGCCAGGGAATGCCTTCGCGCTAGTACCTCAGTGTGCGAGGTGAAATTATTTTCAAAACATTCCGTTCCGAACGGTTCAGTCAGGTCTTCCGCCACCAAAATACCGGTCCTGAAAACCGGTTCGGAACACAAAAACTTTGTTCGTCCTTAAAGTTCTTTGATATTGTGCAATGTTAAGTTTAAATATAGTTTATACAAAATATGTTTGGTGGACTTTCAAACTTCAGTGCAACTGTATTAACGCCATTACATTCGCTTCTTCACAAGATGGAGCCCCAGATAGCATAGGGCTCCAGACGATGCAGACTTGGTGAGCACATACAGACATAGTTCTTTTTTTTTGACACTCAACCTCAAAATACCAGGAAACTGTTGAGATGAAGGTGTCACATCCTAGGGGTGTAGTTTCCTGCTCTCTCAAAATGTTGTGAAAAAGTTGTTCTTTCTTGCTCATAAAACTTACTGAGCATTGTTGCCATTCACCCTAAGTTGTGAACAATGACTCCGCTAATGGGTTTGCAGAATAGATGGGCAATACACGCTCCATCCCTTCTAACAATTGGCTTAAATCTTCAAAAGAAGAGTCATTTGCCTTCAAGATACAAGGTTTAAATCTATAGTTGTGAATAATAGCACTAAGGGTGGCAGCTATCGAGTAAGATAATTAATTAGCGATTGTGCATATATGAGAAGAAAATACATTTAAGGGGATAATTATTACTACATGTTTTTTTTAAATTATTATTATTATTTGCATTCTGTAAACATGATTTTTTTTTTTGTCTCGAGACATGCAAATTAAAAGTTAAAAAAGGCATTAGAACAGAGTTCATAGTATTTGGTTGTGAGCAGTAGCTGAAGTGGTAAAGGGATGGAACCATTAATCAGGGGGTGATATTTGTAGTGGAGTTTCTTTTTAGTGAAGTAATCGCTGTTATCATATTATTTGCTGTGACAGCACAGCCCTCCCCCTTCGAAACCGTTTACATTTCACGAGGAGCGGAAACGGAAACAAAAAAAAGTTTTCTACTGTTCCGGAACAGAAACTGAACATTATGAAATCCACAAAACCGGTTAAAAACATTTTTTTTTTTTTTTACGTCTGGGAGACTATTCCCATCCAACTTTCAGTGTCAGTCCTCAAGCCCCATGCATGTGGGCCTCCATCTTGTGGACAGACGAGGAAGTGAATGTAATGGAGTTTTAAAGCCGGTTTTCACATTAATACAGTTGCACTGAAGTTTGAAAGTCCACCAAATATATTCTGTATAACCCATATCTAAACTGAACATTGCACAATATAAGGAACGAATGAAATTTAATATGTCACCGATATTTTGGTGACGGAAGGGTTCCGAGAATGAAAACCTTAAACATTGGGCTGACTTAACCGTTTGGAACAGAGAATTTGAAAATGTTTGTTTTCAAGCCCTGGTTAGAATGGCTTTTTTTGTTTTTGTTTTCCTTCTTCCTATTGCCAACCTCGTCCACACAACGCCTGTCACCACCTCCACAAACGCATGGAATTTGGCTGTTTCTGACAGGCTACACAAAGTACTCGCGTACACACAGCAGCGTAGCAGTGCATGGACGCACACACACACACATCTATAGCACGATCCACACACAAAGCCGCGACTCCTCTTGACCGGCCGCCCCCTCTCGCCAACACTAGCTGTCTTGCTGCGTGACCCCAGACAGCCAGCGGGCCCACTGAGATTGTAGCAATGGCGTCACCGTGGGCGCTAATGGTGCAGGCGCCAATCTCGCTTCTGCAGTTTGGTCACCCACGGACTGCATTCAAGGAGCCTGACATGTTGTTGATGGGAGGCACATGTAATCACATTACTAGAGCTGCAGCCAGGGACCGGTTCAAGGAACGGAAACGAGAGGAATTTTACAGAATTTTACGAGGAACAGAAACGGCAGGAAGCAGCTCACTTAAACTACAACACATTTCTAGTGCATCTGTTGAGGTAAAGAACAGAATCTCTGTTAGCCTCAACCATAGACTGTATATAAAGTAGACACAGCGTGCATGTCGTCATCCATAGACTGTATATAAAGTAGACGCAGCGTGCATGACGTCATCCATAGACTGTATATAAAGTAGACGCAGCGTGCATGACGTCATCCATAGACTGTATATAAAGTAGACGCAGCGTGCATGACATCATCCATAGACTGTATATAAAGAAGACGCAGCGTCCATGGCGTCCTCCCATTGCTTTCATCAAAATGTTTTGCTGTCATTGTTGAAAGTACCCGTATATCCGGGACAAGGAGAGACAGCGAGAGCTATACAGTTCATGAGAGAGAGACACCCCACATGCGACTTCTTCCGGTGGTACTGTCCGTTAGGAGCGCCAACAACAGAGTCAGAACGAATGGCATCCTATGGGAGCTGAAATAAAAAATTATCAACGACACGTTTGTGAAATTATGACCCCCCCTCACACAATTAACCGATAATTATCCCAGCAATATACATTAAAAAATCAATTAGGAAAGATCTTTAAATAGGTTAAAACAGGCTGCTAAGATTGGAATATTTCTATTGGAATTCCCATAGGGCATAGGACATCAAAACGAACGCGGTGTCCATTTTTATATACAGTCTATGCCTCCCACCCTCAACAACAAATTTCCAGAGCTTCTGGTGAGGTAAAGAACAACATCTCAGATAAAACATGATTGACAATTTTTTTTTTTTGTTCACTTCCTCAGAATTCTTCCGTGGGCCATAAACACTTGGCCCGTGAGACACAAATTGAATAGCCCTGCACTACAATATGTCTGGAGGTTATTAATGCTCCTATCACATTTTGGCGGATATCCCTTTAGCAGTAGGTGCCGACTGCATACTCCTAGTACTTCCATGCATTGTCCTATTGATTACTGTGGAGGAAGCTCCGTGTAATACCAGTCTAAACCCATGAAATGAGCTGGACTTACCTGCATGGCCGTGGTGGAGTCGTGCCCATTCCGCAGTGTGCCATGGTTTTAACACAAAGCCAACTTGGAGTAGTGGGATAAATATTTGGCTCGGTTGACGGGTTTTGTGGCTATCCCTCCATATTGGACGGAGTGCAACGCTCTCGTTCGCGCTGCTTTCACCCGCGGGAGCCGCTCGTTTGCCAACCGTGTGCTTCCTTAGCCTTGGGGAGTTCTGGGAGCTCCTTCCTGCGTCCAGACCTCCTCGGTGCTGGCACCAGATCCAAGGCGTCCAAGCGTGTCATATTTATACCTGGAGCGGACTTCGTACTGTCCTTCTTTTCAGAAGTTGTTTTTTAATGAACATGCTGCTTGCTTGATTGCCCCATTTACCATCTGAGGCATTCATATTTAATGTATAGGACAAGATTATATGAAATAGAGTTTGGTGGAATCCACATTTTCATAGTGTCAATAGAAATCTGAAGATAGTCTCTCTTCTCCAAGGCCGCCTTCCACTTGGGGGTTCCGAACCAGTTCAAGGAACGAAAACCAAAAACAAACAAAATTTTACTATAAGCGGAAACGAAAAAAGATTGCTTCAACTGTTCCGGAACAGAAACGGAACATTATGAAATCCACGAAACCGGTTAAAAACGTTTTTTCGCGGTGCGGTGTCCATAACCACTCGGCCAACGCGGACCCCCAGTTCTCTATATTTTAACAAACTCTTGTCTAGGAGACTATGTCCGTCCACTTTTACTGTCGGTCGTCAAGCCCCATGCATCTGGGGTTCCATCTTGTGGACAGATGAGGAAGTGAATGTAATGGCCTTTTAAAACTGGTTTTCATGGCAATACAATTACACTGTAGTCCACTAAATATATTTTGTATAACTATATCCAGTGGCGGATGCTGGACTTTAAGGAGGGGAAGCCCAATTTGTTGTCCTGCATCATAAAACGTGTCTATTTATACGTAACCCTCTGTTTGTTTTCCAGAAATGGTCAGTGAGCCTGTCGTACCATCTTGGTGTCTTTTCCAAGGAGTTGACCAGTGTCCGCTCAATGGCCAGTAGAGCTAGGCTGTACACCTGCAGATGTAGCTCCAATCATTGCCACTAAAGACAGTTTGTGCAACTGAGGCATTGCACTGTCCAACTCCATGTCTTTCAGGAACAGCAAGAATTAACACGGCTTTCTCCTGTTGCCCTGCAAGTCCTGATTTGAATACAGGACTTGAGGATCAGACCTCAATCTCCCTGAATCAAAGTAATGGCCATAACTTTTCAGTACACTCTTAAACGCCTGCTCTGGAAACACTTGTCTCGAATCATCAATTTCAAAGTGTGTGTGTGTGTGTGTGTGTGAAGCTGCAAGTCAAAATAACTAAGTAACTAAGTTAGAGTAACTATATTCGTTTTTTTTAATCCATTACTTTACCCAAAGTAATAATCAGACTAAAGTTACTACTGCACAAAAAAAAACATTGGGTAATTTGTTCCATACCACTCCTCATTTACTTTCAATGTATTTTATTTCAATTTGTTTCAATAATGTTATACAATTTTTGTTCTCTGCATATGCGACATGAAGTTTAAAACCTGCTTTCAATTTCACCAGTGAAAGTAAAACGTGATTTGGCAATATGCAGCTTGTCCTGACTTTTTTGAAAATTAACTAAAATAACTAAGTTAAAAGGAACGAGTTAAAACTGTAACGGCGCCCGACACAATGTCACGCCCATTCCTAATTTCCCCATATAAGTTAATGCCAGAAGCTGCCGGGCGTCCGTGCTGGGACAAAATTCAGCTGTTAAACCAATTGCGGTGCAGTTTCAACGTGTCTCTTTTACGTTCAGCCTACCAGTTCATGCTTTCCTATTGAAGCTCCATTGACGTAGCGCAGTCCGGGGGCGTGACAAAGCATATCATTTATGCATTTCACCGTATAAGTTCAGCTGAGCTATTTACAGCCCACTCCTCCAGCGCTGACACAGAGCGCCACGGAGAGAATGAGAAGAAACGAGAAGAAAGTTGTATCAGTTAATGATAAAAATAAAATTAAAATAGTGCACTGTAGCACATATTTAGTTAATGACGTGTACACACAACAAACGGTAAATTTGACCATTCATTTTTCTGACATGTTAGGGGAAGCTGGGCTTCCCTTGCAGTTTTAAAGCAATCGCCCCTGACCATATCTAAACGTAACATTGCACAATATAAGGAACTTTAAGAACAAACATTTTTGCATTCTGAACTGGTTCAGGACCAATATTTTGGTGGCGGAACGGTCCTGAGAAGCAAAACGTTAAACATAGGCCTGCCTGAAGCGTTCGGAACAGAACGTTCCTGCAGTGGTCCTTAACACGTCTCCACAGCTTCTCCAAGCAGGCCAGGGAGCAGTTCTCTGCTCTCCAAGCGCTCCACACCAAGATGGACTCTCAGTACCAGAACATGCTGACCTTCTTCTCCATCGACCCCAAGAAGACCTCTGTGGAGGAGCTGTTCACCGACCTCAGCAACTTCCGCTCCATGTTCATGGTGCGTCATTTCCCTATGTGTTCTACCACTAGGTGGCAGAGGTGTGGAACTGTGTGTATGTGACAATTCACTAGTGTTGCACCGATATCGGTATCGGACGTACTCGGTATCGCCACCTTTTTTTGTGGTATCGGTAACGGCGAGTACCTACGCCCAGTATCAAACCGATACCATTTTTCTGACGCCGTACGGCAGAAAATGCCGGAATCTTGTCTAAAGCTAGAATATGTAAATAAAATTGTTTTGTGAAAAAATTTTAGTAAGTAAAACCCGCTCCCCGCAAATATCTCTTATCTGCTTAAATAAAATGGCCTGATAAAAAAATCGCCAAGTGGATGTTTTGCATCTGAACTCTTCAGTTACTACCCCAATGTCACCAAACAATAAAATATTAAAATAATGAAATAATAAGGTGTTATTGCTTTTTACAATTTTCCTCCACTACTATTAATCATAGACTGCATGTAAAAATTATCGCGATAACTAGTAACTTCTTCCCAACCCGTGGGAAGAAGTTACTACCAACAGCACTTTTTTTCAAACAGTGTTATCGGTATCGGTTGGTATCGGTATCGGCCGATACTGCAGAGCCAGTTATCGGTATCGGCACCAAAAAATTGTATCGGTACAACACCAGTGTTTACTCCTAAAAACTAGGCCTGTCAAACAATCAATATTGTATGTCTGTTGTTGGCGTCATTTTGACTAACGTCACATTTTGTGTCAATACAACATTGTGCGTGCGTGTGTGTCTTTTTTGTGTACCAGAGAAATTCCCTCAAAGACACGGCGCGGTAAACACATTTAATTAAGCTAATTGTGAATTGTGGTTGTTGTGAGCTGAGCACGAGAACATCAAACAACAACTAGCCGCTTAGGCGCTGGCAGCAGCTCCATTGACAGCCGAACACAGTCAGTGGTTCGCTTGATTGGTCTGCACCATAGACTGTATATAAAAATGGACAACACGTTCGTTTTGATGTCTGTGGCTACATCCGGGTTGGTATGGGGGGAACCTAGTCTCCTAAAACCGAGCCTTATGGGAATTCCAATACAAATATTACAATCTTAGCAGCCTGTTTTAACCTATTTCAAGATATTTCCTAATTGTTTTTTAATGTATATTGCCGGGATAATTATCGGTTAATTGTGTGAGGGGGGGGGGTCATAATTTCACAAACGCGGCAGGTTTGCCGTTAATATTTTTTTATTTCAGCTCCCTTAGGATCCCATTTATTCTGACTCTGTCATTGCCGCCCCTAGCGAACAGCACCCCGGGAAGAAGTCGCATGTGGGTGTCTCTCTCTCATATACTGTATATCTCTCTCTACCTCTCCTTGTCTCCGGATAACAACCCGACTTTGATGAAAGAAATTGGATGACGTCATCCAGAACCATGCACAACTTTTTCAGTTATCTTGGGGACAGACAAACCAACCGCCCCGGCGCAGGTAATAGTAAAAATCACAGATCAGAGGATCGGATCGGGGGCATCCCGACTAACAATATAATATAATATTATAAATATATATATATATATATTTAAACAGGGAAACAGCTGAACATATATTTTTTTCAAACAGTATTTGTGTGCGTCAAACTCCTCCCGCTCTCACTTTGTTCCCGTTTCACGCCCTCACTCTCTGAAATAAGATGTTATTGAAAAACAGACCACGAAAAAAAGAAACACTAATGTGTTTTAACGAGATGAATTCTCTGCCAATGTAAGGTTTAGAAAAATGTGTTGTTGAGACAAGCCCTGTGTAGAGCCAGCAGTGGATGTGTGTTATTTGTTTCTATTTTCTGAACTCATTTCTTCATACCTCACAAGACGCCTGGGAGAGGGTGGGTGGGTGTGTGTGTGTGTGTGTGTGTGTGCGTGCTTGCAAGGAAAATGTTAATATCGTCTGCAAACAGATAGTCTCACTTGGCCACAATTCACTTAGTCATCTGTGTGTGGGTGCGTGTGTGTGCGGTGCCTCTGTGCGGAGGTGAGGGGCGTCTGACATCCGACAGCATTCCAATTGAGCGTGTCTAATGGCTGACATCCAAGAGAGACCTCCCTATCTCTCCATTTTCCCTCCCTCACACTCTCACTCCATCTCTCTATACTTCTTCCAGACTTCTGTTTCTCTTGGCGATGGTTATCATTAATCTATTAACTGTCCGACAATAGGACAAGTAATAATTGTACTACATTACATTTGCCGCCGTCATAACGTTGTGTCTAACCGTGCTACGGTCAAACGAAGGTTTGTAACTTGTGTCTGACCATGCTATGGGCCCCTCTCCGAAACTTTTGGGTCTTGATTCAGAGAGGCGTCGGCCCGTGCATTCACACAGGGGTATCAAATTGTGTTGCACCGATACCATTTTTTTGGTGCCGATGCCGATACATGGCTGTGTAATATCGGCCGATACCACTGTTTGGAAAAAAAAGTGCTGTTGGTAGTAACTTCTTCCCAAGGGTTGGGAAGAAGTTACTAGTGTTATCGCAGTAATTTTTTACATGCAGTCTATGATTAATAGTAGTGGAGGAAAATTAAAAGAGAAATAACACATTAAGAATTATTTCATTATTTTAATATTTTATTGTTTGGGTGATATTGGGGTAGTAACTGAAGAGTTCAAATGCAAAAAGGCAATTTTTTATCAAATGAAATGTTTCACAAAAACATTTAATTTACATATTCTAAGATTCCGGCAGTTTCTGCCGTACAGAGTTGGAAAAAAGGTATCGTCCGATACTGGGCGTAGGTACTCGCCGATACCATTACCACATGTGTACCGAGTACATCTGGTTCAACACTAGTAAAAATTGCTGATTAATCAATGATCAAAATAATCATTAGTTGCAGCTCTAAATGACAGCTCGGCGAGTATAGCGGGAGACATATTTGTCCTTATGGTCTCCATCTCACACTTAATATCTTCCAAATCTTTACAGACTTCTTCAATCTTTTCATTTCCCACCGTGAAGCATAGCAGGTGCCCCCCGCACCCCCACTCCTCCCCC
>OMKY01024734.1:2767-13984 GCA_900302395.1 Bregmaceros cantori
GTGGAGAATAAAGCTGTCCAATAATCGCCTCCACGGGGAAATGGGACGGATCAAGGAAAGGAGGATGAAGGGAGGAAAAAAAAAAGGACGGGAGCAGGCAATCGGGATACTTAGAAGGAGAAGAAGGATGCGACGTGACAGCGCACAGCGAGTGCCTTGTCTCCACCAACGCCGGCGGCTTGGCGGCCACGCTGTGTGGCTTCTGGCCACGCTGGTTACCACATCACAGACGCTGACAGGACAGGAGGACAGGAGCAGGCAATCGGGATACTTAGAAGGAGAAGAAGGATGCGACGTGACAGCGCACAGCGAGTGCCTTGTCTCCACCAACGCCGGCGGCTTGGCGGCCACGCTGTGTGGCTTCTGGCCACGCTGGTTACCACATCACAGACGCTGACAGCGGACGGGGCGCACCGCACGTGTGCCAAGAAAATATGTGCGGGGGTCATGTACAGACTGGATGCACAAGCAGACTGGAAATATAGCTGGCTGCTAAGATAGTTAAATACAGAGATATATACGGATGGATAACTAGAGGTTTGTAGTCGGCGCCTACTGCTAAAGGGATATTCCTGAAACACGATAAAAGCGTCAATAAACCTCACATATATATTGTAGAGCCATTCTTGCTGTAGGAATTGTGATGACATAGGCTGTCAAGTTTTATGCCAAAAACCTGGGTGGTCCCATGACGACACTAATATCATGCAACTCAATTGCGGTTCGAGTCTTTTCTGCTGTATCTGTAGGTGAAAGGGAGCATCTGACTTGCTAAATTACTGTGTGTCGCCGCTAAATGTTGTTATTTAGCAGTGCGAATGCCAGTGTAGGATCACAATATTGGACAGGGTGTTGTGATTCAATACGGGGTGTTGCATATATGCTGCAGGGCGCGCGTTGTCGTGTAGAAGGGCACCGTGTGGGTAACTCGTCCGGCCGGTGGATCCCTGCCGGGAGCGCAGTAGGAGAGGGCGGGGGACCTCACCCACTCTCTCCCGACTCCTGTGGGCTGCAAGCTCCGGCCACACATGGCCCCGTGCCCCCACCCACTGATCGACTGCTCCGCACTTTCAAACTTTCCACACCTCTCTTTTGTCAATATTTGAATGGAGGGGCGTGTTGACTTAACTGCTCGCGTCGCGTTGTCAATGCACCGGCCCCGCTGCCTTATGGACAGCACAACCATTCATGTGAACTATGGACGATCGAGTCAAGCCGAGTTACCGGAAGAAAAAAAGCATATCATGAAGAAGACCCGGAAGTAAACGGGAAACAGGTAAAAAAAAACTTGTCTATACTTGTCTAAATAAAGTAACATGCTTTATCAACATGAACGCTTAAATCCCCCACACTCTGTGTTTCGGGGATATAATAAAGTCATTGAGTGCCAGGCCATTTTCAAATTCAGCACGGCTGTGAGTATTTTTTCAAGACCCATAGAAAATTGAGTTGTGTCGTTGTCAGCAACAAAAATACAAAGACTTCAGACTGTCCTTTATCACCAGAAAAAAAGTTTGTTTGTACCGGTTTCCATTTTATTAGCAATAGTCTCCAGAAATTGCTGATTTCTGACAAAATTGTGCAATAAATGCGGGTACTGCACCCATATTTATTTATTCTTAAAAATAATGCCACACTATTCGAACCGTTGTCTTTGGCACTGAAAGTCAAGTTAAATAGGGAAATTGAAGGATGGTTGGGGTGATAGATAGATACATACATATAGACATGAAGGAGTGTGAGCCTTCATAAATTCAGCTTTGTTTAACTCTTTCAGTGCTGTGGACATCCACAGATGTCTTACAGAAAACGTTTAGTAGATAGAAAATTGTCATCAGATTTTTTCTTAGAAAGTAGAGATTACATTATCTAATACGTTGTGTTCATTTGCGGAGAATATTTGATGAAGCTTCAAACATCAGTGCAAATTCTACAGCGTTTAATGGCACTGAAAGAGTTAATATTGTTCAGTGAAAATGTTCTATTTACATCATAACTTTTGATTCATCAATTCTGAAACAATTGAAAATCAATTAAAATGCCTTAGTTTAATGAATAAAGTTATTCTTCCTCAGGAAAACAATGTCCCAAAAAATGTTTTTCAGAAACAGAAAAGGTCTTAATTATACTGAACAGAGACAATTCAGCAACAACAGAAGGGTTAAGCAGCTAGTCCCCAGACCATTGCATTTGCAGAGTCTCACTCGAGCCACGTTTGTTTGTTAATTAAATTATTTGCATTAGACATCCTGTGTGAAGCGTAGCCATTGTTCACAACTGTTCACAAATTGCCACCCACCAACAATGCCAAGGACGCTTCTTTCATGTTGCAGCATCCTTTAGGAGACATGAAAACTGACAGAACAAATGTTGTGAAACTGCCCGGCCGATCACTTGTCATGATGCTATTGTCCCAGACAACAGCGCATGGTGCACTCAGACAAGCCAAGCTATCTTAAGTTAACATGTTGGCCATCGTCACTTCCTAAAGAATGTTTTTCATCATTGCTCTAGTAAGCGTTTTGGATAGTTACGTAATCTATTACATTTTTTGGAGCTAGCTCGGTCGACATGACTGTGCAATCAATGTTCAAAATCACTCCTGACTCATGACCTTGTAGATACGTAGATACGAGTGCACTACATTGTAGATGTGCCATATATATGCATGTACCCTAAATAGTGGATTGTGGGGTCCGCATTGGCCGAGTGGTTATGGACACCGCAACTAACGCGACCCCATTCATGTTAGTGCCGCTGTGTCTATCGCAACGTCCACAGTGTCGCGAGTTCGACTACGCTCGTCGACTTGTCTGCAATGTCTACCCCCGATCTCTTTAACCCAGTTTCCGACTAATCCTATCCAATAAAGATGGAAAAACGACGCTGACGCCGGGAAAAATAACTTCAAATAGTGGATTGTGTTCATGCCATATATGAAAACAATAGAAAAAAATGCAAGAAACAAGAGTCACAACTGTAACTGGTGTAGCGTTGTAAATGTAAATTGTTGTTAGCTTTCGTTGAATTCTTGAATGTATTATGAGCAATTTGATGGGGCATTTTTTGGGAGCAAGCGCCATTTTTAATTTTCATTGACATGCTAATAGTGACAGGGGCTGAGAGAGCAGGGAACCAGACCTACAGCATATATGCTGAAGATGGGAATCGATCTCATGGCATTTTATATTTACTTAAAATTTCACATAAGCACCATACAACACATTTAACCTACTAATAATGATTTTCCTCATTTCATTACTCATTTCATTTCAAACTATGTGCCATGTGCACCTGAAGAAAAAAAACCTTATGAACAACTGAAATGAATGTAATGGAGAATTTAGAGGGTTCAGCTCACATTCTGACCCATTAGAAATCCCGCTATATCTGAAGTGCGAGCATTTAGTTCAGCAAGTCCCACGGACACCAATAACCCAACCATTTTATGCTGCCTGCCGAACCCCAGCAGGATGGTGTTGTCCTTTCCACTGGAATTTGCTCCAGTGGTCAGCCCGGCATGGAATTCAATAGCTAAGCGGATAGTGTGTTTCACTATGTGTTTTATTTCGCTATGTGAAATTGCCAATGCATTAGCTATGTGTGTTAAGTCAATGTGTGGTATGTGTGTGTGTGTGTGTATGTGTGTGTGTGTGCATGTGTCTGTGGTCATGCGGTGGAGTGGAAGACGGCAGATCAGTCGACAGGGGGCCACTCAACTACTCCATAGGCGATTGTGAGTCGCCTCCTCCTACACACACACACACATACACACAGACGGCACACACCATCCCGCCCCCACGCAAACACACACTCATAAAAAAAGCATAAACGCACACAAATACACCTACGCTCACTGAATTTACTCCACCTTGGTCGTGAAGACTGTGCACTTCAGACACCCCATCGTTCCGCTGCTACCGCCACCATTACCATCATAGCAGCAGCAAGGGCAGCAGCTAGGCCGATGACTCAACAGGAATATATCTCGAGGCGAGCTCCATTAACTAGTTGAATGGGTGGGAAAACAAGTGGTTCTGAATGTTTCTATTGGTTTGAATGAAGTCTGTCTGCTGAGTTATTATATTTCTATTTCCATTCATTTTCTTACTCAGTTCTGTTGTGTAATGAGGCAAATGTTAACTATTGCCCACTAGGTGTTTGTGTGGAGGTTAAGGGGGGGGGGGGTCTCAAATTCAAGTCCTACAGCGGTCCTCTATATGGTAATGTAAAGCACTAGCAAAAGACTGGGGCTGTATGACTTTGCATGAAAGTTTTTTTTTTTTTGCATAAACATTTCATGCATCAAATAAAAAAAAAATACATGGTCCGTGTTGGCCAAGTGGTTATGGACACCGCACCTAACGCGATCCCATTCATGTTAGTGGCGCTGTGTCATTGTTATTGGTATTGGTATCATTGTTATTAACTTGTTATTATTATTATTGTATTCATTTTATTCATTAATTTGTATTCATTTTATGGCTTTTTAGATGCTATTCATCATATTATTAAACAGGGAATGACTGTTTGTCCAATCTCATGCACTTTGAATACTTGAGACTTATCATTGTTATTAAGTTGTTATTATTATTATTTTCATCTAGCAGTCGCGCACACAGTCTTGCTCTATCTCTCACTCTCCTATTTCTCGTCTTCATTTTCTTTAACAATCTGTCTTCATTTAACAGCCTCATTCTCGCTCATTCCTTTTGTGTCTTCCGCTCTTCGTTCCCTCTCTGGCGCTTCCGCTCACTCCCTCACTTGGCCCGTTTATGGTATCTCAGGTGTGGTGTCAGTGACGCAGCAATCCAGGATCATTGATGCTGCAATTGTACGCATCTGCCGATACCAATCCAATTTGCAATACCATGTATTATTCATAATCATGTGGCAATGTATTAATGGGATATTGCTGGGTATTGGATTGCAATGCACATCTTGTTCTCCATTAGGTCAGTGCTGGCTCAGGGTAGTGCTGCCCCAGACCGGACCATAACCTGCCTGAGGTCAGTTGGATTTAATGTATATAATTTTAATTCAACATATTTACATATATGTTGAACGAGGGTCTTCTCTTCTTGTAAAATATATTTTTAAATGTTGACATTAACAGGGTGGGGTAGTAAGAAACTACATGTAATCGGGGTACAGTAACTAGATCACAAAACGTAGTAATTGCAATCCCTCACAACTACATTTTCAAAAATGTTTTATCAAATTTGCAGTTACTTGCCTGGAATAAGTGATTGCATCCATTCCTGCCGGGTTATCGAAAAAGTAAATGTGAAAAAGTGTAAAAATCATTCTTAGGTGTCAGCTAGTGACAGTTATAATACACTGGACAGTACATATGCAGTCGACTGCCTACGGTAATAGGCTGTACAACCTATTACTGTCGGTACGAACACTGTCTGCGTAATACGTTTCAATTAGACTTGGTCGATATTGGAAATTGTATATGCATGATATTGTCCCTAGAAAATATTGTGATTGGGATCATATGATCCAAAATAAGTGAAGAAATTAAACAAAAAAGCCTATTAGCGTTATTACTGCTTCGCTTGCAGTGCGCACTAATCGCGTCGGGGTGTGAGTGTGCCCACTGGTTCACCAGGCAGCAGAGACTAACTACTGTTTCTCTTTCGCTTTGTTTGACTACTGGCTTTTAAATCCTGGATTAAATCACAGATACCACCGACTCCTACATTCAGCTGTGCTGTAACGTCAACATAATAAGAGTAGCGACGGCATTTGATATTGGTGCCGCCGATAAACAGATACAACATCGGCATTCGAGTGGGTTTTAAAAACTCCTGTTCCATTACCATTAACCTTGCTCACTGTGTACTCGCTACTGTTTGTGTGAGCTGAATATTAAGGCAATATAACATAATTTGTGCAGATCAATGCACAGATTTCAAATTTTAAAAAGGACGATATTTTAACGATCGCTGGCAGTCAATGTTACAGAATCACCCAAAGACGTGCAAGGCGTGCCGTTGCAAGCACTGCTGAATGTATGTGTGTCTGTGTGTGTGTGTGTGTGTGTGTGAGGGAGAAATATAAAGAGAGTGAGAGAGAGAGAGAGCATATGCAACAATAAACGGGGTGGGAATGAGCGCGGGCGTGCATCGCGTTCTTGGCTTGCGTCGCTCGCCACAACATGTCTTAAGGCATACGGACGATTTATACGATATTATATGCGGCATCGTCCTTAACACCTCATCTCCGGTTAACGATCATATCGCCATCGCCAAGAATAATTCGCCATCGCCCAACTACAATTTCACCTCAGTTACACTCACAATTTTAAATTAGCAATATTGAGAAATGGGTGTGGTCGACTAAAATAATTGTAATTTATTCTTATTTTTCTTCTGCAGCCATAAAAATACTACTGTCTCTGGATCAGTATATATGCCTGTTCTTGGTTGGCAACTGGTGCATTGCAAGTGTTTTGATACAAAGTCCGGCAGCCTCGCCCAGTTCTATGCCAGTGTGTTTGTGAGTCTGTCTGTGTGATTGGACTGCCAATGCTCCCTCAAAATGGGATTCGCATATTTTTCATGTTTTCAAATTAGAAATTCAAAGCAATGTTCAAATGTATCTTCATGATCGAGATTCAACAAGCAGCAATGTGTGCAAGTTCATGCCCAATGGCGCCTGTGTGTGTGTGCCCTCATAGGTAATTGGGTAACACAAAGAGGTGAAACGAGCGATGAGAGAGCCAACTTGTGTGATGTCCATTGTCCACCAGAAACACCTCCACACCACCCCAGCGTCCATGCATAAAGTAGGGGTGTAAATAATATCGATTTAGTATCAATATATCGATACAACAGCTGTCCATACGATGTATCGATACGTCCGCATGAGTGTTTTTTTTTCTATTTTTATCAATTTGCTTCTGGACGTAATTCCACTCCAGTGCTGCGGGTGGCGCTAAACCTATTTGGTTATATCTTGAGTATCGGAAAAAAATTGAATCGTTGGGTCAGAAAATCGATACTGAATCGAATCGCCATGATGGGTGTGATTTACACACCTAGCATAAAGCATACATTATAATGCAGGTGTATGTGTTAGGCCCTGTTATAGCATGAAACAAATACAATTAAATGGAACATCTCAGGTTATTTGTTGAAATTATTTGATCAGTCTTTTTTGTCATTAATATAAAAGAAAGCCCCATTTGATTACTTTTGTATTACCTAATCCAAGATGTGCTCCGCAGTTAGCGTGGTCGGATCGGCAGAGCATGGGTTTGCTTCCCCCCCACACTGAAATAAAACTGGCCAGAAAGGGCCACAAAATAAACACACTTCCCAGTGTTACCTCTTCACAAGCCTTCATATATCAACCCCAAAGAAACCATCAATCACTACACCCCTTCCCATTAACAGGGGATAGAAAAAGAACACATGAAAAAGAGCAGTAAAGGGTGTGCCAAATCAAAGATGCCACAAAGCGTTACAACCAAGCCTATTGACCTCATGACACGAAGCATGAGCAGACTATAAACCGTGGCATTGAAAGCTTTTGGACGCCGCTGGCCCTGGCGATCCACATGAGTCACCTCCGGATGCACGCCGGATAAAAAGACTCGAAGCAAGAGCCCACAGAGCGCTTGGCAACTTGCCCAATTTCAATTGCCGCTGACATTTTACACAAGGCCACAAGAACTTTCGCAAGTGCATTGCCCCATAGTGCTCTCACGTACACCTGACACACACACATGCGCACGCATTAACAGGACAGTGACAGCAGTGACTGGCCGCAGAGTCGCTCTCGCTGTCGCCTCGTTCGCCCCCTGCTCCACCTGTCATTCGATTAAGAGATGTGATGGAGAGGCAAACACAACTGTGACTTGCCAGCGCATTGTCAAGAGCAGAGCAGAGGTTGGCCCAGCTCCAAAGGGGAGCTAGCCACTGATACGAGTCACTGCTTGGAACCACCAGACAAGACACATTATCAAAGTAATGGTGTTTTAACGTCAATTCATTCTCAGCTCAACTCAATATTTTCATTCACTCACAACAGCCATTTCACAACCAGAGGTGTGTAGGCCTCTGTATTTCCTTCTGCTTAACTCAATTTCAATGCACATTTTCAACATAACATCCAAGAACACTGCTCATCTCACATTAACGTTAATATTTTTAAATAACTTTTTAATAACTCATATTCATGCAATTTCAAGATTTGAAGTTGCCGATGTACTTCAAAAGTATGACATAACATTAACCCCGTATCGAAATCGGAAATCGGATCAAAACGGAAAAATCGATTCTGAAACCTAAAAATCGGAATCGCATCGATTCTTATTTGAATCGAAACCCAACTCTTAATACAGGTTAACCCTAAGCCTAAACCTAACCCCGATGCTAAACCTAACCCCTAAGCCCAACCCTAAACCTAACCCCAACTCCTACCTTAACCCTTTCCCAGAACCCCAAATACTGACTTTTGTGACAACGATATATAGATATGTTGCACTGTTTTAGCCTAAACTGCACTCACCTCTTTTTTCCTCTTCTTCACCTTGGGCATCTTTCCTTCCTTCATCTTTTTGGTCTTTTTCTTCTTCTGCTGCTGTTTGAGTGATGTGTCGTCATCTGAGAAGAATGGGTCCAGGTGGCCGAGCGGTGCCATGCGAACACCTTCGTCATCCTCATCTGCAAGCGCATGCAAGCGTGCAAGCACACACACATATATATATAGTTACATGCAATACAAAACAGATTTTAAAACATATATAAAAAATTCGGCATAATTGCCATTTTCTACTTTATTGGATGGGTTAGTTTTGAGTTAGTGGGATGTGATGGTTTGGGGAAAGACTTTGCAGAAAGGTCAGCGTGTGGAGGAGAACTTGCGACACTGGCACCATAAGTCTCCTGGGTGCGGTATCTTACCGACTGCACCAGCAAACAGAAACAGATTTTAATTTCACTTTCAGAATTAATTATTCAATGAGTATTATAGGTGCTATATAGGGATGTCAAAATTGTATTAATGTTTTATTCGATAAACATTAATTTATTGGTCAATCTTCAATTAATAATTAGCTTTTTTAAGCACTGCTATGTAATATTAAACTGCATGACCAAACTGTGTCCTCAACAATGTAACAACTTGAAAGTGGTGATAACGTTCTTCTACTACATGTTCATTCATTCTGTAATGCTTATAGAGGGATTGGGATATTATGGATCTGCTATAGACCAGAACAAAGAGATTCTGTCCTTTGGTGCAGCATGCAGCCATGTGGCAAATGTATTGTAGTTCACTTTTTGGTTATAAATGAATGTATTAAATATTATTCATGTTTTGTTAATTTATTATTGATTATTGCCATCCTCAATACGTAAAAGAGCATGGTATGATGGACAAATAGTATGGGAACATGACAAACACTGACATGGACATGTGTTGCAATCTTTTTGTTTTCACAGGGAGATTTGGATGGTTCCTAAAGCCATTGCGTAAAATGTACATTTCAAATTATTTGGAGCACCAGCTTGGAGGCAGAGGTGGTATTTTTAGCAACTAAATTAAATGCCTCAAAATAAATCTTTTGGGTGCTAAAGGATAAGTGTATGTGTGTTTCGCACGTGTGTGGTGAGGGTGTGTCTATGTGTGTGAGTGTGGGTGTGTCTATGTGTCTATGTGTGTGAGTGTGGGTGTGTCTATGTGTCTATGTGTGTGAGTGTGGGTGGGGGGATATGGACTTGGTGAATTTGAGAAATACATCAATAACAAAAGGACACACACAACACAAACACACAAATGCATTCATATGCTCAAACACCCACACACAAAACAAAAATAAGTGTATATAGTGTGTGCTTGTGAGTCTGTGTATGTGCATTCATTATAAACAAAACAAACTGTTGACTGCTGAACATAGCAGATGACAAAATAATGAATATAAGAAAAAGATCAATGTTGAAAAACAAACACAAGTAGCAGATATGCATAGGCTCACACACGCATGTGCAATGACTGATACATGCACACACACACACACACACACACACACACACAAACAGACATACAATACGATACATTGGCACAGCACTACAGACACACAGATGCACGCAGTCACAGTTTGACATCTCACATTTTCACTTCCCGCACTATTCCATTTCACGTAAATGCATATTTGCACGCGCACGAGTGCGCAAACACATTTAAACACAGGGACGCGCACACACACGAGCGTGCCCTGTAGACGCAGACAGAAAGGCATGAAATATTCATCGTATGTTTCCGAGCCATTCAGCCGGGACCCCGGTGTATACTGCTGAAGGCAGAGCGGCATGGGGCTGTGTGGAAGATAGTAGGGCTGCAAGCCTGAGACTAAGAATTAATTAACCTGTTTGATTAATCTGTTGATTTTTCCTTTAAAATTGCAATGATTATTGTGCACCACAATGGCTCAGTCTGTTAAGACAGTGCACTACAAAGCACATATACGCAGGGCCGGAGAGTCGTGAGTTTGCTTCTCCTCACTGACAGCTTTGCTGCATCTCTCCTCCCTCTTTTTTGCCCCTTTCCAGCTAATCCTGAATGAAGTTAAAAATGGTCCGAATGGGCAAAAAAAAAAAATGCATTCCATTTTTTACTATGATGATCAACCTGAAATGTTATTAATGTTGCAAACTTTCTGATGTCTCGCTATCTTCAAATATTGCAGATGGTGCACCTACATTTACATTTCAGAATTAGCATGGAAGAACCTATTCTTCTCTCTCTCTTCACAAAAACGTACATATATCTTTATTGTAATATTTGTGTTAACAGTGTTCACTATATCCAATAGAATGTCATTAGGCTGGGAATGGAGATTAGTTCAGAAGTAATTCAATAATCAATTATAATCGGTTAATCGATGAATCGGTTGCAGCTCTAGAAAATAGTCAGACAGAAAATGTAGGCCATGGGGTACAATGTGAGAATGAAAATAATCACGAGGTGACTGGATCAAGTATACTTCAGGCTCAGTATCTAGTGCAGGGTTATCAGGGAGTGCTTGATGTCAGGGAGATCAAGCACCATGTATCTGACTAAGGGCCTGTTTACACTACAACGAATGAAAAACGTTTTTTTAAATTAGTTCTTAAAACAGATTTTTAAGATCTGCGTCCACTCACAGGGGATCTGTCCTGGGGAAAACGATTCTGGGAGACACACGAGCATGCGCAGTCCTCC
>OMKY01025254.1:4558-26866 GCA_900302395.1 Bregmaceros cantori
CCCCCCCCCTCTCAGTTTAAATCCTCAAAACTCACCTCTTCAGGACTGCTTATTCATTATAGTTTCTTTTAGTTAGTTGTTTTTATCTCCACTTTTTATTATATTTCGATTTGTTATTTTTGTTGCCTCTGTTGCTTGTTCTTTGTAAAGTGTCCTTGAGTGATCTGATGGGCTCTACCAAACAAAATGTATTATTATTATCATTATTTACATTTACAGCATGTACATTGGAGCATGGACATTGGAGTGCCAGTGGTCATTTGCTATACTAATACCGTATTTTCTGCACTATAATACGCATCCGGCTACAAGAAGCACTGTCAATAAATTGCCTATTTTCAAACTTTTTTCATATATAAGGCACATTGGACTGTAAGGAGCATCAAGAAAGGCGGAGTAAGCGAAAGACCGAAACAAAAATAGTGGACTCAAAAAGACCAGAATTCCAACATTGCAAAACTTGCTTTGGGGCAGTTGAAACTAGTGTGAGGATTATACATCACATTTTAAGAAGGATTAAATATCCCATTTTAGGGGGCACATTTTAGAAGCTGCACGTAATGCGCCCCCATTCATGTTAATGGCGCCGTGTCTATTGCAGATTGGGGAGTTCTCCTCCCTGTTTCCTTGTTACATTCTTTTTATGTACGCAACAGGTTTTTTGTCTCCGCATCAAACTGAAGTAAATAAAGTAACCCTTGAACTTGAGCATAGCATATGGTATAATTAGGTTAGTGTCTCAGACACATCTGAAGAGACTGTGTGCGACAGGTGTGGAGTGAATCTTCCGATGGCTCGGGTGCTGTCAACTTCCTAACGGGGATGGGCGGTTTCCTGCAGGCTGTGCTGTTTGGGTACACTGGATTCAGGTCAGACACATACATACAGTATTGATTAAAGTAAAGTTGTCTAAAAGTATTGAGGTTGAGAATTAAAAAATAAATAAATGCTCGCTTGCCGTCTACTTTTCAGAGTCCGCAAAGAGTATCTTGGCTTCGCACCTGTCCTACCTGAAGATATTTCTGAGCTGACGGTGAGAGGAGTCGGCTACCTAGGCAGCAAACTGGATTGGCAGTTTCGGAACTCTGAGGTACATTTAGAATCGGACACAAGTACACTCTCTGGTGAACACACATGTAAAAATTGAGAGAGTGATAGAACAGCAGGCCATAAGGAGGGCTGCAGCTATCAAATATTTTAGTGATCAAGTATTCTCCCAAAAGGAAAGTCGAGTAATGATTGCGTGAATGATGGTTCTGGCTTGGCAGCCTAGAGGGAAGTGGGGTGAAAAGGTGATGAGGTGTGAACTCATCCTAGTAGGAACAGTTAGGGCCACTTGAGCAACTAGATCGTCAAGAATCGATCAAGAATCGGCAAGAATCGATTCAAATTTCAATGACCAAAGATCCAAGTGTGAAAAGCAATTACTGATTTACATACACTGCAAAATGTATTCTGTGGTGCTGCACTCGCTATATCTTAGCATCTTCTGTGGCTTTGTTCCAGAATGAGACTGTAGAGATTCCTAATATTCTGTTGTAAATGTATGTGTCATGTATGCAGGTGAGCATTATTCTGAGAGAAGCTTCGACCAATAACATCCCTCTACTGGTAGTCCTGCCTGGCTCCGGACAAAAGATTCGTCTCATGCCAGGTATTCAGATTCATCTAGTATTTTCCAGCTATTCCTTTGCGATGCTGTGATGTTGAACATTCATATCCATTGTTATTTACCTGTGTAAAGAGAGAACCTGTGTGAGGGAATGTGTTCAGAGTAGGGGAGCACCGCCGGGTTTGCCCCGCCACCATCAGTGCTCTGTGCTGGTCAACACAGCGCAACGAAACAAATGTGTTGCAGCCATCGTAACGTTGACTTTTTGATTTTCATCGCAATGCAGCAGCTTGAAGGGGCGGGGTGTGTTTTATTCCGTGATTGCCACAGCGGAGGAATGGATGTGTTTTTTACAGCAGCGCACACGGGCGCGCACGTGTGTGTGTGTGCTAGTGTGCGCGCGGATGCGTAGGGATCAGATTGTATGATCTCTCTATTGTAATGGATTAAAATCATGTTTTTTTTACAGCGATATGTGTGTGTGTGTGTGCGAGCGCTTGTGCGTGCACAATGATGTGTGACTCCGCCTGGGACAAGAGCAGAGCATATGCTGTATAAAATAACTACTACAAACATATATAAATAAAGGACAGAGCAACTACAACAACTATATAGGCATGTTAAAGAAAACACCATAACAACAAACCGCAGCGGTCTCTCAAACAGCAGGTTTGCATATCTGCATGCATTTCGAAAGCCGTGTGTGGTCCCATGTCTCTGTCTCTGTCTCTCTCTCTCTCTCTCTCTCTCTCTCTCCCCCCTCCCTGATGACAGTCCAGTCACTGTGAGCAGGGTGGTGTGGAGTCTGCTGTAGGTGAAGCAGGAGTGGTAGATGTCCTGCAAAAAGAGAAACGGACCTCCTTGCTGCTTTAACAGTGCGGAGCAGGCTTCATACTAGACAGTGATCGGTCCATGTAAGGAGGGTCGGACTCCTGTTGCAGGAAATAGAGATACTGTTGTCTTTCTTAAACGGTAACGTGGGGTTGGTGTCTTGGGAGATGACTCTGTGTGTGCGTGTGCGTGGTGTGTAGGTGAACAGATCTCCTTCCCCAGAGAGCGAGGCTATGTGTGCCAGGCAGAGTCCACTGCATCATCCTGTTGGCCTCTGTGAACCCCATCACTCTCAAGCATCTCCTCAAGTGTGTCCTTGCTGGAACAATAGACATTGGTCCGTCCCATTTCTTCTACTTCGCCCACAGCAAGTGCTATGATGGATTCAACATTGATAAGAAAGAATTGTTGGCAATGGACGGATGACTTTCAATAAACCTTTGTAATTGTTATTCAAGGGTTAAGCACTTGTTGGGCTGTCCCGGAAAGTGCTAAGGGCGAGGGAGATTTTGAAGACGAGGTTGGGAATGGAACATTATTTCTCTCTTGTAGTGAGAAACACGGGATGGACATTCCACAGGTATGCTATCTGCTCAAACATTCCATATAAATTTCTGCCTGTCCTATCAAATTTAAACCCGAATAATGAATCAAAGTGTCACTCCCTTAACATTCTGCCCTGAATGCTCTGGATGAAATTTGCCCCCTGTAGTTAAGGTTGCCTCAATAGTAATATTTATACTTGTTGTCGCTCACTGCACCCATTAGCGGACAGTGTTCCATCGTAATTTAGCACCTTTGGCAACTTGTGAAAAATGGCATAATTCATTTTAAACAAAAGGAAAAATATGTTTATGTGATGGTGGCTGGTGCTACCATTACAAACTAATCGGCTTATAAATTGGGAATATTTTTCTGTAGTTTTGGAAATGTGAAATTGCTCAGTTTTCATCCAGAACTATGGAAAGCTAAGCTAAGTTGTCACACTATAGACTGAAAGCTGATGACGATAAATGTCAGTGTCTGTAGTTCTGGGAAAGTATTAATGAGACCTAGATATTTGACTGCTCACAAATACGCTTTTGCACCCTTTCTCTTTGGTGATGGCTCTTTCTTCACCAGGATGTGTGTGTGTGAATGGGCTCCATAAATCTATTGAAATGCCATGTTGGTTCTGGCTTGCCAGGCTAAGCCAAAATGCCGCTCAAATTAATGCACAAAAAAAATGCACAAGGACCCAATAAAGGTTAACGTCAACAAACAATAACAACAACAATAAAATAGCTGGTAGAGCAAAGTGGACCAGAGAGGCTTCTCGGCTTCACTCAGGGAATTTTGAAAATGTGTTTTGCCGACGTTAAAACAATCACATCACCCACAAACATAGGGTACACATTCTTCCACAAAGGATATGTACATAATTTTCAAGGTCATGATGATGCTAAGGCATATTATGTTAGGCTGTCTAAGGGCATAGAAGAAATATTCAAGCACACTACATAATATATATAGATTTCCAGCTTCCGCCATTGTTATAATGCTGTTTATTATATGCCCACTGAACAAAGAGGTGTGAAAAAGGTCTTTGGTGCCTACTGTGCAGTGGACCAGCGTTAATAACCATACGACATGCCTCCTAGCTTGTATCGTTGATCTATTTTTATCTATATTATTTGTATTATAATTGTCTTTTTATTGTTATCTGTATTATCATATATTAAAATGTACCATTTCTTCAACTGTGTCCTTCTATTATTTATCCTCCTGAACCAAGTAAATGTAATTTCCACTTGGCACCCCCAAGGGGACATGAATAAAACATCTTTCTTTGGCATGTTTATTATGTCCATTATGTCATTCTGTAAAAAAACAAAAAACAAATATTGGGGGCCAGGCAAAAAAGGAAAAAGCACCTACAATTACACGCATCTAGGGTGGAAGCCGTGCCGTATTGTAAAAATTAATAACTTTTTACATTTATTTAACAAAATATCTGAACAGACAAAACAAAAAAGTAAAACAACCACTCACACACCAAATACACAGGAGTTATTAGCCCTTAGGTCTGGTGGGCCGACCACAGTCCACCTCAAGGGCGTCCAGGATAGGACTCCAAGTAGAATAGAAGGGGGACGTAGTGAGAACATTAATTTCACAAGGTTAATGCAAGAGAAGAGGTCTCTTGCAAAATGCCAGACAGGGCAGTGGGGTCCTTCCACTGCCCCGAAGTACACCAGAGATTTTCTTTTTCATTAAAGTGTTTCTTATCCTCTGGCCTCCTAAAACTCAAATATGTGTTGCTGCCAATGTCCATTAACATCGATAACAATTGTTATGATCAAAAACATTTGATCTACATTACTGTTGAATATTCTGGAAAAGGGAAATTCAACCATGAAATGGTTTAATATTGTTATACTATGTGTATACATTATACTATTCACTAAAGTCTCTTGAGTGTTATAAGCTAGGGCTAGTATTTATGCTAGGGTCTTGCTAAACGCTGAGGCTGATATTTACCCTAATGTGTTGCTATACGCCAAGGCTAAAAATATCTGTGAGCCATTGTTGCTATGTTAAGGTGCCAAGGCTAATGCTCATTATAGCTCTATCTGAAGAAAGCGTAATATTAACGCTAGTGTGTTGCCATGAACTAAGGGTGTATACTGTGGCGTGTGTGTAATCCATGCCAACAAAACCCATGTGCTGCTGAGAATGTTAACTACAGAGCATCACACACCAACATCTCAGCAGCGCTCAATGAACCCATTCAGTGCAGATCTGGGGCCGGGTGCATGCAGCTATTCCGAATACAGAGGAACTTTTTTTTCCCAATGACCTATAGCTCAGGAAGAAAGTGGTCTTCACCTTAGGCCAAATACGGTTGACTGTTTGGAGATTTCTGGCTATCATGTAGCATAAATCAGATTAAAGATCTTGTGAGTCAATGTCTTTTTCTCCGTTAAAGGAGTTTTGCCATTGACATCATTTTAATCTAAAAGTCAATGTCTTTTCCTCCGTTAAAGGAGTTTTCACATTGAGAACCTTTAATCTGACCTTATTACTTAGATGTATATCTATTATCTGTAGGCACCTGTTCATTTAGCCAAGATTGAGACTGATTGAAGATCCCCTCTTTCTTCCAGTCCTTCGTTAATGGAGTTCTGTTATCAATCAAAACTGAAGGTCAGGACATCCTCAAGGCATCAGGGTTGGCAAGGATTTTCATTTGGCTTATTGAGCGTCATGAAATGGTCCCCACACGTTGACAATATTCGGAAAAAGGCTCAGAGGAGACTATACTTTGTGCACCAGCTTGGGGAATGTAATTTGGCCTTCTGATAAGCCGTTTGTTATCTGCCTTTATCGCCATTCGGCTTGGCAGAAAAGCTGTGATGAGTTTGAGAATGATGAGTTAACTTAATTATCATTTTGGCTGAGGCCAATTGAACCAATTAAAATATGAAACAAAAGCATTACAATATCCCATACAACTATTAATTCACTATTTATGGTACAGATGTCTAATTAAAAAAAAATAAAAAATCATCACTTACTAGATTACTGACTAGTGTAGCGTTAGGTGTGGAATGAGGGAACCAGCCTCTAGCATAAAGCTCTTTATTCGTCAAGAGACAAAGCAGAAAGAGAGAGAACATTGGATTCCCCTGTGTCTTAAGACTACAGCGGAGGGGATGTGTAGATGACATCACAATGAGACACAAAGAATGAATGTGCTGGTGATTGAATGTCACAGAGTGTCCACGTGTGTATTAAAATTTCCCCAGAAATGCGAACCGCTACACTAGTATATTTTAAAAGTAACTTACTTAAGTTTACTTGGTTTCCATTACTGTAGCTGCTGAGTGCCAGCCCACCTTAAAAAACAGTATTTATTCAGACCATAGGTTGAACAGTGCCACAGGTTCTAATCCCCTCTCCGGCTTTTGCCCCCGACTCTTCATCCCAGTTTCCGACACTATCTCTCTCAATGAAGAATGAAAAACAGTGCTTACGGCCAAAAAAATAACTTTAAAAAAAAGAAGAAGGTAGTGTATGTACGTTTAATCGGATTATTGCTTTGCAATGCTTTAGACCAATCACTGGAAAAGATGCTAAAATCAAAGTAACTGTAACATAGTTACTGGTATCACTGTCCTCTTTTTAGTGGCAGAGGTGAGCATGTATATGGTGACAGGCAGGGTTAGGAGGGGTTACTTTTGGATTACTTTTGAGAAATGTTTTATTTCTATCAAGTAATGTACTATGTAATGCAGGTGTTCAACTCATAATATATGTAGAATTCATCCTAAATTTAATAAATTAAGCAAGATTTAAAAATTAATTAAGTTATTTCTGTATGATTTTATTAACATTATTATAAGTAATCCAAAAGTAATTCAACACAGGATTACTTTTGGATTAAGCAACCCCAGCCCACAATGGTGTCTCCAGTATGTTTGTTCAAGGTGTTGGTGCTGCTGTACGCTGCCAGTGTGATGGTGCACTGGGCCTGGCTATGTGGCCTAGATCTGGACAGCCAGGCCATGCCTTACTTGACAGCAAGGAGATTTGCTAGGCACCGGTCTACCGGCCGTCAGCTTCAAGCTAATTCTGGGGGGGAGGTGAGGGCGGAAACACTAGCATCAACCACCAGCCGGAAGTGTGACCTTACCTCCTTGAAGGAGATCATGTCTGATCAATAAATATCTTTGGAGATATTGTATGTTGCCCCAATCTGTGATTGCATGTGAAAACATGGGACAATGTTTGATTTGTTATTCCAGCTCGTATTCTGTTTGCAGGCTCTTTATTACCATTATGGAAATTGCACACCTGTCTTCTGTGTCCGCAGAGAAACTTTATATAAATGCATATATAAATGTCCTTGCAAGAATCACAACATTTTAGAACTTTTTTAGACCTCTTCAGGCCATTATGAGAAAAATGAAATCTATACCAATTCTAGATTTGAAACTACCTCTTCCAACCAGCTGGAAAACTCTGTAGTACATTTTTCTGGATATTCTTTTTTTTTTTAACAATTAATTTTACCCATATCACAAACACACGCTGACCAACGGCAGCGGCATGCACTGAAAATAATCTTGTTGAACTTGTTGAACTAGCAAATGTAATATTTTAAGACTTGAGTGCATTTTAGATCCATCATGAAAATGTGGGTGTTGTTAAAGACATGTAAGGCCTACCATTTAAGAATTATTTTTGAAGATGCTGTGAAATGACGACTCGTGAAGGAGCAACAGACACAAACATGAACACCTGCTTCATCACGTTTATTTGCCGAATCCGCAAACACCTGTTCATTCTCTGCATGGACAGCGAACAAGTGTTCCATAAATAATTTGAGTTTTCGTAATATAATAGATGTTCCTCACAGTTGCCCAAGGTCTGCGTCTGGATGACTGCAGTATCAACCAAGCAAGGCTTTACTTATTTAAAGAGTTAGTTGCAACTGACATTGGATATTTAGAAATATGAAAGATAAAGATCCCATCAGCTCGGCAAAGGCGATAAACACTTAGTAATTGCTGGAATGCGTCACACAATGAATGGTGAGTGACAGATTGACAGCCATGTGTTTACGACACAGTTGCATGTTGCATACCTTGTAACAGTATTTAAATGTGACATTCAATTGAACTTCAAAATAAACCACCATTTCTCAATTTTAAATGAGCCAAGAAAAGGCTGCCCACCATAAACTGTATTTATAGTGGCACTAAGGGCCTAGGCCCATCTATCAAACTTTGGGCTTTGAACCGGTTCAAGGAACAGGAACTCTTATTTAAAAAATAATGGTAACCGGTTAATACCGGTTTTATTTTGTTCTCAAAGGAGTGCACTTTGGAATAACAAAAAAATAAGCATATTTATAATATCTACAATGCAGCAGTGAAGTATGAAGCGTCGCGGGACTTTCTGCAGCATGTCGATGTGGGTTCGCCCCCACACGCAATGAGACGTCGGCTGTAGGGCGCTACCATCGGGCAGGGGGTCTCTGTAGCGACTCGTTGTGGTTTTGCCCCGAAATATATTACATAGCATTAAACAGCTGACAAGAACGAAATTAACCGTTCCGGGAACAATATTTTTTTGTTCTCATCGGTTCGGGAACATCAATTTGTTGTGGAACTCATTATGGTTTATAATTCTGCTTCTGTTCGGAACGGAAAAAATATTGGTTCAAAGCCCTGGATGCTAGAGGGTGAATGCTAACACATCCTGCCAGTTGGAGACCTCTATGGACTATGGATGGCCCGATCGCTGTGGGCCCTGAGCTGCATGGTCTAAGCGTTCAGAGTTTAGACAATGGTGCGATCCACTTCTTTTCAAATTAGATATCCGCCATACAATTACAGATATGAACCGCCTTGGAATCGTTTCAAAAGTATTTTTATTCAAGGCAGTGATTTGTGATTCTGGCCCTTCGGCCCAAGCAATTCAACGTCCATGAACGGTACGTTTTTGGCAGTTTGAGGCTAACAGTACATCGCTGGGATATTTGCACTTAAGTGATGAGCCAGCCGATTTCATCAGTCAATATATTTTGAGAAGATAATCTATGTACTCACTTGGTCTATACCTTAACATACATTTCACCATTGAAAAGGTTTTGACATATTAACATTTGGGCATTTCATGAATCCAAAATATCAGCCAATCTAACTGCTGACACACAATACAGAATAGGCCATATATTTGGTGTCATTATGACTATAGCCCAATTTGCACTGGACTTTTATTACCTATGGACCCCTGGTAATTCGGAATAATTGCAGAGGACGTCCGAGTTTCATTTGATGTGCAAATGCGCTATGTCTGTGATTTGCAAAGTAATAATTCCACTGCGAGTTACCTACTGTGATTCGGCGAAACACCACAATGGTTTGAATTCAGAATTTGTTTAACTTTGTTAATACACACACACACATGTATTTGTGTATGTGTGTACACGTGTGGGCAAGCGAAAACACGGCACATGTGTCATAATGTCTGTTAAATTGAGCAAAATACAGGTTTTTGCGTATCCCATCAGAACGCGCAATAAAATAACACAGACGTCAGCGAGTAATTTACCAGAGGTTCCCACCAAATTCAATGGCAGTGTGCTTATGAAACTGTTATAGATATGTGACTGGTTGAGTCACGCCTCCATTGTCCTGATTGGCAAGATAAGCTAAGCTATGAGCTAAGCAGGAAAACATGGCCGAACACACACATGACGAAGCATCATTGATTTATAGCTGATGGGAGGGGACATCCGATGATGTCACAGCTTGCAGCCAATCAGGACAATGGAGGCATGACTCTACAAGTCACATATCCATAACAGAAACTAATAACTGATCAACTTTAATTATTCTCACTGGGAGAAGGCCTTGAACAAAATGTTCCATTGCAATAAAAAAAAGACATTTCAGAAACAGTCAAGTCTACATGCGTTTCACAGTAATGGAACTAATAATATGTGGCAACCTTAGAGGATAACAAATGTGCAGGCCACAGAAAATAAAATAAATGAGCACTGCTCAGTTAAACACATAAAATGTCATAAGGGCACTTAAGTTAAACTTAAAACTCCACTTAACCTGTTTTATAAAGCAACAATGTTCCAAGCATCTTACTAATCCTTAACGGTGCTTTTCCATTGAAGTTCGGTGACGCTTGTCATGGGCGGCGCGAATACTCTCAATATGCGTGCGTGCCAGAGGTGATTCAATTCGAGTTGACGCTCATGGCAAGCGGCCCATCCACTCTTCACAAACGGAGGGGGCTGCGCCCATATAGTCAGCTGACTCCCGCTGCGAGCTTTGAGCACACATGGCCCCCACCCACGGTGTGTTGAAGTCTGTGTCTGTGTGTGAAGTGTTACGAGTGCCCCGTGCGGCTCTCGTTTCAACTCCCAGCGTCTACCGCCTGCTCGTTGCCCGCGCATGTCTGCGCCAAATGACATCGGCCTGGCCGCCGCATCACGCGGCTGAAAGCAAATTATTGCGGCGCGTATCAATGCCGCATCTCTTCCCATCCATTTTCGACGCCCGCGACAAGCGCCACCGAACTCTAATGGAAAAGCACCGCAAGAGTCACAATATTCACAATATTAGTCGGCTCACTGTGCTAGCAAGGTCCTTTCTGCCCTCAGCTGACCTAGAGGTAGGCGTTTGTGGTCAAGCAACTTTCTTCTGTTTCAAAGCAGGCACTTCCACAGTCCATGTTCCTCCTGAACTGCCGCATGTGTCTTTTTCAACGGTGGTCACACGCAGGTGTTCAAAGGCCGGTATTGAGAACTTCTGTTTGTTTGCTCACTCCGCTACAGTAGGGTCTTCTTGGCTCCACCATACATGATACATAGACTAGATGACTCCAATACTCATCGTCAGCCACGCCAAAATCCACACTCGTCCCATTACAGCCAACCACCTAAGGCTGAGCGCCTGAAACTACCACTACTTCTCCCAATACTTATTAACATATATGGGATCAAAGCCTACCCATAAAGAACAACAGATTTTTAAAGTGTCTGTTATACACATCATATATCAGCAACAATATGTGTTTGTCCTGCATTGGGGTAGTCAGCTATGTATGAGCCATGTAGTCTATGTCTACCTACACATTAAATATTGCAGTGTTAAATATGCAATGTCAAAGTTCATTGACTCTTTCAGAGTTATTGCAACAACGGACGGAGTTGAATATTTACTAGTGTTGGTGTTAATTTGCAGAGTTACAAGGCACTGTGTCAATTAGACTCTAATGCCCTGCCCAAAGCCCACCCACCTCGTCCTCTCTCAAACTTTATAGACCGGCAGTTTCATTGCATCATGACTCATGCGGCACCCGACCCTTGTCGCCGACCGAGGCTCGGCTTGGACCCCAGGGATTTGGGTCGCAGCGGCGCTGCAGACTCGCCGTCACAAGTGTTAGCCAGTGTTCATTTTTTTACTCAATTCCAAGTTAATTTTAAGAGAAGTTAAACACTATGGAATGAGTTAATTTAACACCAAATATGATAAGGACCAAATACACTCAGACTCAGTGTTAAATGTAACTCTTTAAGTGTTGATTTAACACTGCAACATTTACTGTGCACAGTCTCCAGCACCTAACTGAACTTGAGGTAAGCTGGCATGGAGTAGTTGAACAGTAGGAAGTCCATGCGGTAAAGGCTGTAGAGTTTCTTCTGGTAATACGCAGGAACATCTTTAAAGAAGCTCGCTGCCATGTCCCCTGTGGTGCGTGCACTCTTGGCAGACGCTGGAAAAGTCACGTCCACGTTGGCGCCAGCCAGGCTGAGCACATACGCCGCGTCGCGTTCGAGAGTCTCGTACTTGCCGACGACGTCGTAGTGGATGAGACAAGGGTGACACAGCGAATGCACACGTTCCCAGTGCTCGTTGAACGGCTCCTCGCGCTGAGTGCTGGGGTCCACCAGATATGCCACAAACTCGCCGAATGAAACGTCATCACCCGCCTCTAGTGCCTCAGGCTGCGGGTCAATGCGGTGGCGTCGCACGATACGTGTCCCGTATCGCCGGTGGAACGCTGTATTGTAGCTGCGTGTAAACTTGTTGCGGTAGGCAGACACGAGGCGCTCGAAAGGTTCGCGCACAAATATGAACTTGAGGTAGGAACGCAAGCGGCGGTTGATCTCAGCAGGAGCGTACTCTGCCAGCGTACGCAGGTTTCCGGCCACATGTGCTTCATTGGCGGGGATGGCGAGCGGGTCGTGTCGACCGCCAGCCGCTCCCGTCAACACCATCAGCACACGCTTCCAGTTGGTACATGCCACCTATTAGAATAAAACAAAAATCAAACTATACTCTTAGCGGCATTTTCATACAAGCACACCTGAGCAAAGTAATTAACATGTTAATACAATAAAAACTGAGAATGTGAACTGATTTCCTATTCAGCAATGTGTATTATGTTTATTATTGTAAAGGTAAAGGTAACCCTGTAATTAATTAAATGAATGATTGGATTAATTTAATTAAGAGTTTATATCACAGACAACATGTAAATGCATGCATTGTAATAGCATATATTGACATTTGCTGAACAAGAGGGTGGTTATATGGAATTTAGCAGGAGTACCATTTTTCACCTACTTGATCTTATTAAGGGGGGGATCAAGTAGGTGGGTGCAACAGTTTTGCTTTTTTAAATGATTTTTTTGAGCGCCAGCGTCGTTATTCATTCTTTATTGAGAGAGATAGGGACAGGGTTAAACCGGGATGAAGAGACGGGGTAGGCATTGCAGAGAAGCTGAACCCGTGGCACTGCTTGACCTATGGTCCAGGGGGCACGCTCTATAACCACTCTGCCACTGCGCCCCCCTCTGCGGGCAACAGTTTGAATCCCAGCTACAGCAGTGTACATGTCAAATGCCAAATGACCCCCAAAATGGCGACCCTTTGCACAACAATGACAGTTGGCCCCGTTGGTTTGTGAATGGGTGAATGATATGTACTACAACTACAACTCACTTGAGTACCACAACTGAGCAGTCGTTTACCATCTGTTTAATAATATAGTTAATGAACATGGTCGCATTCTGTATATTTTATTCAAGGACTTCCGGAGAAGCGCAACAACAAAAAAAACATGAACAAAAACATTTTTTAATAATTAAAAATTTTCAAATTCTATTCCTAGCTGTAGTGTTCCAAAAATGTTTTGTAAGAAATAAGTGAGGAAAGAATTTGTATGGCAGTGCAACTACCTTGATCAGAGGGCCGCATTGTCAGAAACCCAATGGGCCAGGGGCCGGAGCAGATGCCAGACTGCACCAACCGCCCCACTCCCCGTGCTTCAGCAATCTCGGGCCTATTTGTACACCTTGGCGCGACGCGAAACCACCACAATTTCATAACTTTTATTTCAAGTAGCATACTTTTACATTAAAAGGGCTTCAATTGTATGCAACAATGGTGCTTTCTCGTTTGTAACAAGCAACATCTGAAACAACAACACACAAATAGTGGTAAACAGCAGCCGCTCACTTAAACTACAACACATTCATAGTGCATCTGTCGAGGTAAAGAACAGAATCTCAGATAGCCTCAACCCCTCAAAAACATATTTTTAGTGCTTCTGGCGAGGTAAATAACAGAACATTTATTTTTATTTTTTTTCAGGATTGCTCTGGGGGACAGAAAAAAATTGATTGACGGGCCGGATTTGGCCCGCGGGCCGCCAGTTGAATAGCCCTGTTTTAAGGAGTTATTTAAGGAGAATTCAAACACCAAGCCCACCTTGGGAACGTAGCAGTAGAGCAGTCCGTGGCGGTCGTCCACCACCAGATGTTTAAGGTCGTCGGGGGTCAGCATGCGACGTTTCCGCGTGTACGAGCGACACACCTCGTCTAGGAGCTCCCTGCGCCCCTGATGTGTCGACTGCAGCCATGCTTCTGCCTGCAATACAAGACATTGAGAGAACGATCATCACAAGATCATTGTTGTTTGACAACAACCCTCACAATTGAGGATTGATAGGACATGTATATTCACGTGTGAGTGTGGTGTGCCAGTGCGTGAGCAGTGTTTGTCTAGCCAGTGTAAAACGAACCGGAGGTTGCTGCAGTAGGATCACACAACGCAGCGGCATATGATTGGATAACAATCACATGACGTAGGCGGGTGGAGTTCCCAGCATGCGAAAGGAATAGCTGGAGCTGAGAGCCAAGCGCCACCCTGACCCTAAGTGTCTGTCTGATAGGACGGTGTATATAAACAATTGGTTGCCCTACGATAATCGGCTGTACAGCCTATTACCGTCGAAGCGATCACTGTGTGCATATACTTGATTACATTTCGCCATGGTTACATTCGTTATAACTCGGAAGTGCACAGGTTGACCTATGTTTTCTGTAGGACTGTAGTGAGTAGTGACTAATTAATTAATCCGAGAATATGCCCATGACTTGAAAAAAAGGAGGAATTCCCCTTCAAATACATATTCAAAACGTTGTACTATCTATTACTTTTCTATCATTAACGTGCCAGAAAAGCAAAATATGTACTTGAAAGCTGTGATCAGCAAAAGTAGAATATTTCTGGACAAGGACAAGAAGAATGTATTTTTCCAAGCTAGTATTTGACAACCAGTGAGTGGAGCAGAAGATCAGCAGCCTTTGAGGGCAGCTCTCATGTGTAACACTGCATTACGCATCTCATGTGCGGCACACATACTGCAATATGTGTGCCGATTTCCCTAATATAAGATACTTTATTTCGTCACACATACATACATGTACAGTGAAAGTCTTCCTCCGCATTTAACGCATCCGTGAGGAGCGGTGGGAAGCCGTGGTGGGCAGCCGTGGTGGGCAGCCGCGGTGCAGCGCCCGGGGGCCAACTCCAGATTCTGAGCCAGCACCTTGGCCAGGAGCAGGTTAACTAGAAAATGTTTTTGGTGGTGGGGGAAACCGGAGTGCCCAGAGGAAACCCACACAGACATGGGGAGAACATGTAAACGCCACACAGAAAGGACCTGTCCAGGTTGGGATTCAAACCCAGGACCTGGGCAGCAATGCTAACCACTGACTAATAACTAATGTGTTTTTTCAATATGCAAGTGTTTTTTCAAGACCACTAGAAAATTATGTTCGTTGTCCTTGTCAACAAAACACAAACTTCAGATTTCCCTTTAGCATCAGAAAAAAAACTTGTTTCTAACTGTTCTAAAAGTTCTGATTTCTCACAAAATCTTTAGTAAATGCGTGCTCAGTGCTGATGGTGGCCGATAGGTGGCAGTATATGTCACCGTTGTGCGCACCCTTCAGAGAACACAGGGGTGGGGGCCCTCTGGTGGTCAGATAGAGGCACTGCGTCCAATCTATTTTTTTTTCCACTCAGCGTTACTATTCACAAAAAAGTTATTGTTGTCTGCTATTTGTATCACTTTTTCAACTTTTTTTTCACTTGGGTGGCCAATCCTATGTTCAATGTGTGTATACTGCTTGTATATTAACATGTGGTGAATATCATAAAGAATACTGGGATAGTCTTTGCAGAAAGGGTCATGGTATAAGGTATAAGGGTTTAATTAAGGGCATGGTGCAAAAGGTGGGGATTGGCCAGTCCTGAGTGGCAGCCATCTTTTAAAAAGTATTTGTGTGAAAAGGAATGTCGCCTCCTGCTGGGGTCTGACCTGGTCACCGTCGTACAGCGTCTGCAGTGGACTTCTCCGGGGCGGGTGACCGTTGCTACTCCCCCCTATGTTTGGCTCGTAGGCTGCACAAAGTGAAAGTGGCAGTTAACACTTAGAGATGAACACTACTTAGTTACTAATTCACACCTTAAATCATGAAATAACAATAACTGAGGCAGCAGTACGTTAGGGTTGAGGATTTCAATGATTAATCGTTAATCGTGTAACCAAGTCGATAATACTTAATTAATTTGACACGTATGTGCACACTACACCAACCAAGAATACATTTCTAGGTCCATAATATATTGAAGCTTGGCATTGGCTGAGCTTCGTTCTGACTCTATATATCGGGTGTGTCGGCCAAGTTCGGGCATCAGCGGTGCCGGCCCAGAATGCACCGCGCTGTGCATTCATTACACTATCACTATCACTACACTGTCATGTACCTCAGCATCACAGGGTGTTTTGGCCATTTATCACAATACATCCTCTGCTGAGGCAGGCCCACCGCAGGTTGATCAGGTCTGGATGTGCGTCCCACTGCTAGCTGCTCTTAGCAGGTCAGATGTTATCGCCCCTCTTCAATGACTCGCTCTTGGACTTGAGCACCAAACAACGGAAGATATGGCTCGCTGGATTAACGGCGGCAAAAAAATGATTGTGCAACGCTGGCTGCCACCACACAAACTGCCACCACGAAAATAGCTGGTATACTTCCTGGACGTTGTCATGTTGGAACTCTCTACGGCACAGACCAACAGAGCCAGAGCAAATACACTGGACTTATGCAGCTGCACTGAAAGAACACTGAAAGAACACTGAAAAACTACTGAGATCTGGGGGGAGAGTCGACCTTGCAACTGTGATTGATTTGTGAATTGCGAAATAAAAAAATGTTCACAAAAAAAAGCATTCAAATTTCTAATCCTATTTTGAATGAACACTGACATCCCGAGTGTATACGCACTGTTATCATCATTCTCATTTCATACATTTTATTCATGGGAGTCATAGTATTGTTCACAGTACCTAAACACAAGTTACCAAGGGAGTTTCAAGTCACAGACAAGTTTGTCACAAGAGGTTGTTAGAAGCATGAAACAGGAAATGGCAGTGTCGGCGTGGTAACCGTCCTGGGGTGCGAGTTAACCACTAACCATCACGGGCAGGATGGATGCCACTGCAAATAGACCAAGCCGTTCAACACTGTGTCACACATTAGTTTGCAGATTTTACAGAATCCTGCATACACTTTTAAGCAGAGGTGGAAAGTAACAAATTACATTTACTCATGTTACTGTAATTAATTACTTTTTATGAGTAATTTGTAATTTTCTATGCAGTTTTTGAAATGCGTAATTTTTACTTTTACTCAAGTAAATTTTTACTTTAGTACTTTTAGCCCATCACATTTGAGTACCCACACATTACTGAGTACAAAATATATTGGTGGATGGTGAAAATATTTATTTTGGCTTCACACAAGTTAAACTTGTGTGAAGCCTGACGAGCCAGAACCAACGCATCTTCACCATTGCTAGTGTACAAATCCAAAACAAAAAAAATAGGTGTAACATATCTAAATGTAAAAAAAAGCTTCCTTAACAGAAGTCTGCATTCTTGGAGTCCATTTCTAGTTAGAAGTTGTAATTTGAATATTGATTAAAAAAAATTAAAGAATAATTAAATAATTGAAAGTAACTTCAACTCATTTAACTCATTGCATTTTAAATGAAGTAATTTTTTACTTTTACTCAAGTACATTTTGAAATGGGTAATTATACTTTTACTCTGAGTACAATTTAAGAAAAGTAAACTTGAACTCAATTACAATTTTTCAGTACTTTTTCCACATCTGCTTTTAAGACAATGTGAGACTAAACTCCTCATCAAGGCTCGGGAATAGGGCAGGTGCCTAGTGACACCATGGCTTGGCGGCAGACATTTAGGTGGTAGCATGTACGGTGAAGTATACGATATCGATATGTACGGTTGGGATACGGAGTGGGATACCTCACCACTTCATGTCCATTATATAGGGGTAAACACAATGTATGTAGTCATATTACCATTGATAAATTAACAATAGAAAACTTTCAAACTGACATTGTTATGTAAATACCGCTCTCTGTCTGTTCGTCTGACCACAACCATAATATCTGCCGCCGCCAAGCTGTGATGTCACCGTGCACCAGCCCTAATAAAGTCTACATGTAATCAAATTACTGTAATTAGGGTACAAAAATACTGTCGGGTGGCTGTAGCTCGGTTGGTAGAGCGGCCGTTCCAATGACTGGAGGGTTGAAAACCAAAAGGTTGGTGGTTCGAATCCCCCCCCCCAGACGCCCCAAAGTGTCTTTGGACTAGACACTGAACCCCAATTTTCTCCCAATGCGTCGTGGTATAGAATTGGCGTGTGATTGAGAGGTCACTGTAGAGCGCTTTGAGTAAATGTGGTAGAAAAGCGCTATATAAATGCAAATCTCTCTTACGACTCAAAGTTATGCTAAGGGATTGCATGTAGGACAACAACATGTCCTGGTTATCAAAAAAGGGACCACGACTCCCAAACCCTCTCCCAATTTTCCCAAACCTAGATCTAAGAAATGACCAGCAGGGGGCCAAGATATTTGTGACATTCTGACATAATAACATTCCCCAACCCTCATCTAACTTCAGATAGAAGCTGGCTGCCAATGCAAGAGTTAATAACAACTTGGTTCCTAACGACACAGAGAAATGGCTTCATCCCCTCAGCGTCCTCTAGTGGTTGGTGTCGGGAAATACATGCCGCGAGAGAGGCGCCCTGAAGGCAAACAAGAGCGCCATGGATGAAATGAAAAGTGTGCTTATTTAGACCAAGCCGTGGGGAACAGCCGTGCTCTATATGTAGAACTACATGTTTGGCATTCCATCGTCACTGCACCTTGAGGTTCCATGATTTTTCTTATTGTCGTCTCTCTGAGCTGCAGCTATCAAAGAGTTTAGTAAGAAATGTGTTTTTGTTACGATAAAGGGCAATTAACCCTTTCAGTGCCGTAGACTACTACAAAACCCCAAGAGAAAACATACCTACTGCCAAAGTGACATAAGACACACATAAGAGGTTTTGGCTTCTGCAGGCCTGGTTATTGGCTACAGACGCGACTGGAGGTGACTGTGTTATTCGTATCTGTGATTACTGCTTTGCAATTTGTACTGTTCTTTTACTGTTCTGTTGTCAACACTGCAGTCACGGTCTTAAGACAAAAATGTGATGAACATGAATCACTTTCAAATCGTTAAATGTTTTACACTTTGAACCTTCCAAATTTCAAAGCATATTTTCTATGTTATCACTGCGGCATTGTGATTGGTTGGCTGGCGGTTTCGAGTGTAACAATGACAATTGGTGACAGCTTCTAGAGCCCTCTCATGAAAGTATATCTACTCCACAACTAACAAAAACAGGTCATTTATATGGTACATACAAGAGCTTTCAGATATAAAGAAAAATATAAGATGCCACGAAACACAGATATGGTATAACTTCCCATTAACATTAGCTATTGTAAATGTTTTATTATTACATTTTTTGTGAACAGAACAGTGTAGTATTGCTATTATTATCATCATCATTAGTAGTATAATCAAGTAAGTTAGCAATATTATATTCCATGCCAACCAGGCAACATGGAATATAAAATTATAGGGAGGGCCTAACTGAGAGCAGCAGGGGGCGCATGCCTTTCAAATCCATAAAAAGCATTTGTGGCATTGCAAGTTGCTAACATGTAATTTAGTCGATCTGGAAATGTCCTCAAACAGAGACATGCTGCAGCAGAGAGAGTGTGTTCAAATTGGACCATGACAGACAGACTTAGACAAAGTTCACTTTTTCCATTTTTTTAAACTGTGAAGTTATTTCCCCCCATTTTCTTTCAAAAAAATGATCGAGAGTACTGACTGAATCTGGTCTTATCTGTGAGCTGAGATTTATAGGTCCCTAACTAAACTTAGTAATAGATTGCAGTTATATATGCGTGTCATACGAATCTAAATGCAGGATGACATAAATTAATGCCTGGTTATACATTTTTCAAAAATAAAGTTATGGTTGAAACTTGGAAATGTCACAGTTAGCAGCACTGACTTGTGCTGCGTTTTCCAGAGGCTACAGCTAGAGGGGGATACTGCTCAAGTCACTTTGCGACCACGCAAGTTAGTATTGGGGCTAACCGTTAGCACCTGGGAAGCTTCTTATTTAAAGCCGGCGTGTTCATCACGACAACACACTGGCAAAGTCTCTATTTGGCACGGTATAGTATGCAGGGCTCCGAACCGGTTCAGGGAACAAAAACAAAAAACGAAAACGAACAGAATTTTACAGAATTTTATGAGGAGCGAAAACGGAAACAAAAAAAGATTTCTTCAACTGTTCCAGAACAGAAACGGAACATTATGAAATCCACAAAACCGGTTAAAAATGTTTGTTTTTTTCTGTTCTCTTTATATTTGAACATTTCCTATGTCTTGGAGACTATTTGCGGTTGTGCAGCCATTCAACTTTCACTGTCAGTTAACAAGCCCCATGCATTTGAGACTCCATCTTGTGGACAGACGAGGAAGTCAATGTAATGGCGTTTTAAACCAGGTTTCACGTTAATACAGTTGCGCTGAAGTTTGAAAGTCCACCAAATATATTTTGTATTAACTATGTCTTAAACTTAACATTGCACAATATAAGAAACTTTAAGAAGAACAACATTTTTGCATCCTGTACCGGTTCAGGACAGATATTTTGGTGGCGGAACGGTTCCGAGAACGAAAACGTTAAACATAGGCCTGCCTGAACCGTTCGGAACGGAACTTTTTAAAGAATAATTTCATTTTCAAGCCCTGATAGTATTTGTATCATTCCAATTGCAGTGCTAACCTTAATGTAATACATCTTCAGCACGTTACTGGTTCAATTACCTGGGCTACTAGCAATTACTTAAAAAAAAAAGTAACCAAGTTAGATTACTTGTTACTTTCTTTTAAAAGTAACTAAGTTAGATTACTCGCTACTTTATTTTTAAAGTAACTAAGTTAGATTACTTAGAAAAAATAACTAGCTTTACCAATACAGTACACACTTTAAAGTGGGTTATAATTTACATTCAGTAAAACCCTACATGTTTGTGTTCAAATTGCAAGTGGTATTTCTGAAAATGGATATTATTTTTGTTCCTGGACAAAGTTGGCAATAATATTGCTGTTTTGGGATAAATAATTTAAATAATGACTCTATTTCCACGGGGACAATGCATTTTTTTTTCACATTCCATGATACTCCATCATGATTACTCGTTACTTGAAACGTTACCAAAATGTGAGTATCGCTACTTTGTAACGCGCTGCTGACAACACTGGCTACTAGTCAATGATTTGACCGGGTCTTGCCTTTGTTCCTGCGTCCCGACCTGTACGCCTAGACACGCATTCCTCAGCGGCCGGCACCCAGATATAAAACTAGAATCATTTTGGCAGGGCCTCGCAGCTGCTAAGAAAGTTGACTGTTCTAAGGTGGAAACACTCTAACAAACTTAATATCAAGCATTGGATGTTGTGTTATCTGGACATTATTTATCTCGAGCAGTCAAGGGCCAGAGTTATGGGTCTCGGGGAGCAAAAAAAAATTCTTGTTGGGTCTCAGCTGCTGAGGAACTGAAAAAAACACATTTAGAATTAACATTTACACTGAAATGTCCAGAAGGGGGTTGTTTGGTGTGTTTTTGATTGTCCTCCAGGCCACAGGCCAAGCAAAGGCGCCGGTTCACATACGTCTCTGGTTTTTCTGCAGTGTCTCCCTCCAACTCTAAATCCCTGTTTTCAATTTAATCCTGTCGCCATGTCGGACTCGACTTGGACTCATGAGTTCGGGACTTGTGTATCTCTGTCTAAAAGTAACAGGAACGGGTGACTAACTTTACTTTTTACCTTACTTTTCACATGTGTAAACTGTAAGAGAAGATATTTTGTTTGTTTCTTTTTTTTTATATATGCCAATGAAAATAGGAATCTTCTCTTTAACTAAAAAACATGTTCCATTCTTTAATTGAAGGCCATTTAAAATCAGGAGAAGGAAAAAAAGAAAGATATTCATCTGAGGATATACAAAATAGCCCCAGACCTGTGTTAGTACGACCAATAAAGATGCGTCGACTATCACAGGATGTTCCTTTCCATACAAATTTAGTGTTCCCAGGATGGAGCCCAGCCTGGAATTCTTTCCAACACGGAGCGACGGCAAAACATCTTGTTCTGACGTTGACGTTCTTTAGCATGAGCCGAGATGGAAAGAGTACTGAAATATTGTAATTGAGTAAAAATATCTTCTATCTAATACTAACCCTAAATTGTACTCAGTTAGTTAGAGTAAAAGTAAAATTACCCATCGCAAAATGTACTTGAGTAAAAGTACAAAATTAATTCATTTAAAATGTAATGAGTAAAATGAGTAAAAGTTACTTTCAATTATTTGATGCAAAAAAACATGAGTTATAATTGGAAACAAACTCAAGTGGCAAATAACAAAGAACAAATACTCCATTACTACAAATATTTATTCAACGTTTTACATTTACTCAGTACATTTAAACATAAATATCAGTACTTCATACTCCTTACATTTCATTAAACAGGCTTGTTAATTTTTTTAT
>OMKY01025416.1:3198-14483 GCA_900302395.1 Bregmaceros cantori
GGGGTAGAGCTTTTGTTGCCACTTCTACAACAAAGTTTCTGAAGGGAATGGAAGCGTGAGTGTAGGCAGTCCGCTGTGGAGACTGCCGAGTGGAGCAACAGCTGGCTATGAATTAAGAGAAGGGACTGCACACTAACTGGAAAACTGAAGTTTTACCAGTGAGTGGGTCCTTACTGGTAAAGCTTATCAGTATCAGTAATTACCGAGACAACATCAAATGGGGTTTCTGATAAGCTTCAATCCAATCAGTTATTTGCCTTCTGAGTGGGCCCCAAGGCATTGAAACGTGCATGCATACACATCCCATGGCGACCAGAACTTCATTAGTTCCATTCCATTTCCATGCAACAAATAACGTAGCTAGCTACTACCCTCAGATATGCGTTAGGCAGCTGACGGCAACTCATTTTTAAGGACCGTCATGTGGTCAAAAGCAACAGGACAGCGACAGACAGGATTATTGTCTCAGTCTTATTCTACTGGTACAAGTCATCGGGAGATGGTCCTGCATTGGGTCACTCCCACAACGAGGTGGAGTCATAATGCCATGAATTTAGAACAACCACTCAAAATTATAACTCACACAGCCATGGGTCAAACAATCAGGATTGATAATGCCTCCCACAGTGGAGGGCGTATTGTGACAAACTGAAACGCACAGTAATGCTGGAGTGCAGAACTGATTATGTCTCCTAGTTTGTTTTCCATGATGATCCATCAGGAATTTCTAAGAAATATATATTTACGACAGATATATATGTATACGTTTTGTTTGGCTTTCAAATGTGCCTTTCAGCTGCTTCTTTAAATTGCATACCAACGCGCCGGTGAAAACAGACAGAATAGCCACACTGGCTCATAAGCCGCATAGTTCTCAAAGTGAGGGAAAAACGGTAGTTTAGAAATCGACTGCTTTGAAGCATGATCAATTTATTCCAGTCCAACTTTAATTATTCCCATTATCGACTACGAGTGGTGCAAGGATTAGTTGAGCATCAATATTATTTCATTATTTTTTTAAATTATTTAAATTATTTCCAAAGAATTTTGTTTTGTGGCCACAATTACGCACTCAACTATAAAAAAAAATGGACTGCATCAAATGCTCTACGACATGAACAGGCGTACCTCATCCCAGCCTCCCTGCGTGTGGATGGAAATGGCCAGTGTGGTTTCTCTGAAACGTTGGTAGTCCAAGGAGCTGGAAGGAGGAAAAAGACAAAAGCACATTAAACAGACTAGCCCTTAATGCAAATATGGCAACCCTTCCAGTGATGCAGACAATGGCTGCATTACCCACCATATAGTGCACTCACTTATAGTGCTCCACACAGCAGCGGCCGAGATTTGGGACACTAGACTTGGCACCGTCAAAATTATTATAAAATATAATTAAACAAATGTAATTATAAAATTAAAAAATCCTCAGAAAAAGCACTCCGTGCCTTTTTTTTCCACAATGCATTATGGGTTATATTGCCTCGTCTAGGGTCCATCCAATGCTCACTACTTTTTGCTGTGCATTGTGGGATACTTTCAGTGCACTATCTAGGGTACATCGAGAATTCGGACACCCCTATAAAATGGTGTGCGCCCCATATAGTGCACTATATGGAGGATAGGGAGCAATTTCTGACACAGCCAATGACAAAAAGATGACAAAAACGAAAAGCTAAACATGCACACACTTTATTCGGCCATCAGTTTTTAGGCACCGCAACTCCTAAAACATGAGGTTTGAGTGGCTTTCACATCAGCACGATGGTGCAGTAGCAGTTTGCATGGCTGGCTTACAGCTAGAAGGTCATTTAATTGGATTTTACATATTCTCCCCGTGTCTGCGTGGTATTCCTCCAGGCACTCCGTTTCCCCGACCACCAAAAACATGTTCTAGTTAACCTGCTCCACTAGTTAGTGCCTCAGGCCATCGCACTGGCGCAGAATCTGGAGTTGGCCCCCGGGCGCTGCGCATTTGGCTGCCCACCACCGCTCCTCAGGGAGGGTTGAATGTGGATGGATGTGCTGTACATGTATGTATGTGTGACGAAATAAGTACCATTACACTGATTTGGTGGGACATTAACTATCGATAATAGAACCAAAATCGATTTACATTTTCAGTTAGCTTTTGTTGCCAAATTGCTCCATGTCAATAGCATGGGCATTTTTAATGTAGATAAATAAAACATTAGTTGACCAAATGGTTTCTATAAATCACCAACTATTAATCGTTGGTTGCACTGTTGTTTACGGGTTACAGCAAATACACAAAAATAACAGACCCTTGTATGGAGTTGGAAGCTTGTGTGCGACGCTTTTAGGTTGATATGTATATACTATTTATACACATCATTTTCAACAGATTGTAAAATTATATTTTTCGAGAGAGAAAGAAAGACAATCTTTTTTTCCTAGCTTGGTAGCCAAGCAGACAACAGCTTTTAAATGTATTATAGACTTAGCAGTGCTTAATTTGAGGGGTAGCAAGGGGGAGCTAGCTCCCCCACCTCTGACTTGCTCCCCCAGCTGATCTTGAGCTGGGGGAGCCACTCGTCCCCAGCGGTCCAGGACCTCCGGCTTGACAAATTAAGCACAGAGTCTTGGTGTAGACAATAATGATAGACCATCCAAGCCATGCAGCACATTCAAGTGAAGAACAGGCTAACCTGGCGAGGAGTGTGTGTACAGCAGTGGTGAGCCGGGCTCCGAGCTCCTTGGCTATACGATCTCCCAGGGCGGCCAGACAGTCCTCTATGGAGGCCTCCGGGTTCACAGGGCTGAACACCAGAGACGTCTGCTTGTCGAAGCCAGCGCTGGGGTAGGCTGCAGGCAGACATGGATGTAGGAGGCAGGCAAGACATAGCCTGGCTTTGATTAGCACATGCCCGTGGGCAGGGCTTGAAAACGAAATTAAAACGGTTCAGGCAGGTCGATATTTAACGTTTTCGTTCTCGGAACCGTTCCACCACCAGAATATTGGTCCTGAAGTCGGAGCACAACATTTCGCTAGTTTTTAATGGTCCTTATATTGTGCAATGTTGAGTTTAGATATGGTTTTTATACAAAATAATATTTGGTGGACTTTCAAACTTCAGAACAAGTGTATTAACACCATTACATTCACTTCCTCATCTGTCCACAAGATGGAGCCCCAGGTAGATGGGGCTTAACCACTGACAGTGAAAGTAGACTGAAATAGTCTCCCAGGCATAGGATATGCTAACATAAAGAGAACGCCACCTTGAAAGGGCAGGTGTCTAGTCAGGTAAAACGTGGCTCTTGGGTTGAAGCAGCTTTAACTCTTTGTAACTGTGCATGGAGTTTTGAGTTTTTATTAAGACATGACTATGCAAGTTCTGGCATCTGTAGACCAAAGAAGCATACATGCATTTTTTTTTTACCTTGATTATTATTATTAAATTATCCATTTGCTTTCATTCTCCAAAAGGGTTATTGAAATATACCCCAGTTTGTGATTACTAGCACACTTAGTGAAGACTCGAGAACACAAATTGGTTACATACAAAGTAAATCGTGCAACCTAAAAAAAGACAATATCGACATACACAAGTGCCATCAGAACGTGTGGCGTTTTTAAACAATGAAATACGATTGCCGTCAGTTTCAATCAAATCTGCGGCGGCAGCCACAACTCTATACATTATAGCGTACGCAATGTTTCCCCCTGGTGGCCACTTTCAGAAAAAGGAAATGGATTATTTTTCAGAGACTAGTTGTTCAACAAGATGTGCGTGTGTGTGCGTTCATACAGGCAGCGATTTCCGCTTCCAATGACTTCAGCTCTGTCTCAATCTGCCCTTTCCACAACGTATTCCTCTCCTTCTCATTCTGTTCTTCTGCAGATATTTGGCCATCTCCTAGAATGGGCACACAAAAAGAAAGAAAAAAAAAGAAATAACACAGCATAAGCGGTAGGATTCACATCGATAGACAAGCTGATATCAGCCTGGATTTCTGCATTAACAAATTTACTACCAGATAACTCGCACAAAGGCAAGCAGCTACCTAGAGCTGCAAGTGATTAACCGATTATTGAATAACGAATTTGATAATCGATTAAATCGGCAGCAATTAATCATGTCCTTGTTTGGCGTCTTCACTCAAACGTGTTGAATATATTTTGTTCCCCATGCCAGTCTCCATTCCCAGGGTCATGACCCCGCTCATTCTCTTGGTACTGAATATTGTTAAGCCACTCAGCAACATAGCAATAAAAACGATGACCCAATATGTTTTAAGTTAGCACGGAACAGTAGGCTCTTGGAAATGTGACCAAAAAGTGAAGACATAACAAGAGTTTGCAATATTGAAATTGCAAATTTAATAATTAATGTTTCAGCAGGTTAATAATTCTTACAACAAACTGAGCTACTATGAGCTAAAATGTTACCCAGTAGGTTATGGATATCAAGTTTCCAATAGGCAGTTTATCACAGAACATTACAGACAAACCTGCACTGGATTTCCAGTAGTACGTTTTTATCATGAGAGCAACACCAGCACCACTAAGCTAACCTCACAATGGGAATATTTGGTCATTGCCAGGCAAGCTTATCAGTGTAAGGTACACAATGATTTGGAAATAGACACCTTTATCAACTCCATTGGAGTGCATATTTAGCGTTACGAAAGTGACAGCTCCCATGGCGTCTTTTCTCATTCTCAACAAAGGCTTGCCCAGTGTATTATCAACTATTCTAACTGTGTGCGTGTGCGCGTGTGTGTGTGTGTGTGTGGGGGGGGGTGACATGGTTAACTATCCTGCCTACAAAATACAGATCTCTTGATATTATCATCCCAGATGTTTGCATGTTATTTGTGAAGAATGTTGAGTGGAACTGCAAAATTTCTTTTTAGTTGGAGAAGATTAAAGAGCGTTCAGTGTGCCAAGTGTAAATGGATTGGTGCATGATGATGGTATAAATTATTCACAGCACCTCACCCCATTCAAGATGCCAGTAACATGTGGGAACTGGGAAGTGGTTTTAAATTTGCCACAAAGCCCTAGATCAAGAATATCCTTTAAGACGCAACAAGTCTTCGTAGCAAAAGATGCAAAATGATCTACACAATGGGTCTGGTCTCGGGCAAATCAACAAATAAGATTATTGGGTGTTTGACAACCAGCCAATCAGAGCCACTCTGCGTGACGAGATATGGGCGGAGGTTGGTACGTTATGTGACACGTCGTCGTCACTTGCTCCACCCACTGTGTTGTGATTGGATAACTTTTAAAAGAATAATACTCCTCCACATGCCACACACTTTTTTTGATACACTCGAGACCAGACCCAATGTTTGTTCTAGTCATGTGCAATGCGTGGACGATTAGTTGGTTCTGGCTTGCCAGGCTAGTAAAGTGCTAGGTCGATGAACATTTATTAAAGTAAAATGTTAACTTCTTAGGGTCCCTTGTTCAATAAAACTCAATCGTTCAATGCCAACCACTTTTGTTCAGTTTAGTTTGCAGACACGCATGCACATTAGCGACAGTCGCTATGCCGGTATAAACAGACGATGCAACAAATCTGCCCCTGCCCCCAGCCTTGTGTTGTCGAGTCAGCCAAGTCAGAATTAACTCGGGGCAAAAAAAATCCAGTCAGACGCCCCAGGCAAAACCATGTCACGCCTGCGTGTTACCGCGCGAGTGATGCGTGGGTAACGACACACGACAAGCTGTCAGAACTCCGGCCGGCTCAAGCAGAAAGCAGTGGATCAGCCACTTATCTGCATGCCAGAGTGCAAGATAGAAGAGGGGTGCGAGCCATTGTCAATGAATATCCTCCCTTTGTACGCCCCGCTAGACCATGAGGCATCAGCCTGTAGGCTACTGCCATTCTGAGAATGGCTGTGTCCGAAATCGCTCCCTAACCCCCATATAGTGCACTATATGGGGCGCACGCCATTTTGTAGGGGTGTCCGAATTCTCCATGTACCCTATAGAGTGCACTGAAAGTATCCCACAAATATGTAAAAAAATGTAATTATAATTGATAATACTTTTCAGCGGCGCCGACTCTAGTGTCTGAAATCTCGGCCGTTGCTGTTGAGTGCACAATAAGTGAGTGCATTATATGGGGGATAGGGAGTAGGGGATAGGGACAGATTTCGGACACAGCCAATGAGCAACTACATCCAATAACATACCAAACAAGTTGGATGATTGGATCAACAGATTATTTTGCTTTAGCACCAATGGGCAAAGTCCCCCCCACCCCCAATGTAATTAGACACTCAAGAAAGACCCTGAAAATATTTTTTAATAAATAATTTGCCAACTAGAGAAATGATGACCCCCTAATCGTTATGCATTGATGAACCCTGCCCTCTGCACTTTTATTTTCCGAAATTTTAATTCCCCCCTCTTCCCCCCACCCAAAGCCATTTTTTCTGACGAGGGGAGAACTCACGGCACTACGGAGTACGGACGCTGTGATCGAAACCACATTACTATGAAGGGGGACACATTAGGTGCATTGTCTTTAACCACTCCGCCAAACGATGCCCCCTTTGAAATGTACCTCAACTTATTTAACCACTCAAATGTGTGCATTTTAATGTTCACAAACAGGATACACTATAAACCAACTGACAACTCTCTCTATATAGTACAACAATATTGGATGGTTTTCCTCACTTTAATATTGTATGCTGCAACCTTCCCGTTAACAGAAATAGCTGCATCATTGTTTGGCACATGCTTCGTTGTGTATTGTCTGGTGCGGTACATATCCGAGCAAGTGGCTTTCCAAAGGCCCATGCGGGTAATGCTGGGTGGGTACTGCTTTGCTGTAAAGTTAAAAATATTTAGCAATTTTCCTCTTATTGAGAAGGCCTTTGGCAGTCATCAGAATCAGGTTTATGTCAATGATACAAGAGTAGGAATCATTTGCACAAAATTGGGCGTTCTGATAAGCTGCAACAATTAAATTAATCAACAACTAATCCAGTAATCGCCAAAGGGGTGCAATCATCGTTATTGTCAGCAGTTTTTTGCCGACACCGCCACCTATTGATCTAGAAATAATTTCATTAGATCATTTCTAAAAATCCAAAATATTACAATTATTTCAACATTATTGATAAAAGGAAATGAATATGAAGAAAAACATCAAACTACTAGTGTCCAAGTAATTATCTTAAGTGTTGTAACTTGCACATTTGCTAATGTGAACCAAACTTGAATACATTTCAAGTTGATAAGATGAATTCCTGTGCCGCTGTGAATATTTTGGTCACTTTCAAAAGTAAAAATATCTATCTTTGACTAAAAGATTCAACATTCTGCAACTAACCAACTATTAAAATAAGTGCAGCCCTACTTTATGAATAAAGTTGAATTGACGGTGTGCTGTGAAAACTTCTCCCAACCTTTGGAGGTCTTTGGACTTACATCTGACTGTGTTGTGTAGTGACGTTACACTCTCATTGTCCTGCTTGAAATGACAAAACTGAAACCAATAATAGTAGTATTTTATCTCAACTCTCCACAATCCCAGATTACTCAGCATCTCTGGAGCAAGTTTTAATGTTTTTATCACTTCATCAGAAAACATGTTTTAGCACTTTATGATGCAGCAAGTTAAATCACCACTGATCTCAAATTGCGAGCAGGTCAAGTTGAGATGTTGAGCCTAATACACATTTTTGTGTATAAGGCAATTACATTACATTGGTTGTACATATTGTTCAGGCCAATAGACAACTTTACACTTAACGTTGAGTAGGTAGTATAGTTCAGTATAGTAAGGGCCGTTTGTTTTGTTCCGCCTAAACCTATGTTAACAAATCATCAGTGACCCAACGTCGACAAACGGCGTCTTACGGTAGAGTTCACAGACCAGTTGCACGAGTCAACTTAACCAAAATAAACATGCCTGGGAATAGCTACTTCTCAAATGTGCTCTCACAGTTGGAGTAAAAACAATAATATTGTAATGAATGAACAGCGCAGGGCATTCTGGGCCGGCACAGGTGCCCAGACATGCGGTAACACGCCCCTTAAATAGAGTCAGAACCAAGCTTGGCATTGGCTGAGCCCCAGCTATTGCCAACCAGGTTCCTCTATTCCACAGCTCCTCCACGAGGGGGCACTCGCATTACAATATGAATCAAGGCACAGGAGCACTAGCCTAGCGTGCGAGAACCAACAAATTGTCCATACATCGCACACTGCTAGACAGTACACTGGGGAAAATCAGGCAGATGTTGCCCGTATACAGGCGGACCAATTGAATCGAAACGTGGGCAGAGTTTGGTATGGGTGGCGCGAGACACGGCTGCATGATGATGGTATAACGCCTCCACGCCGCTTGTCCCACCTACTACGCTGTGACTGGATGGCACAATTTCATTTGACACATTTTTCGACCCAGACCCAATGATCTAATCACGTGCAATGCGTGGACGATTAGTTGGTTCCGGCTCGCTAAGCTACAGGAGCGCTAGTTTGACAATGCAGGCACCATGCAGAATTCCGAAGCGAAATTGTTGTCCATTCTGTGCTCAGTGCACCGATCAATGGAAAAAGACCATGAACAAGCTACGACTCTTACAAACCTCAACTGCTCGTGTGCTGACAAGGACTAGAAGACGGGGCCACATCACTCTGATTTTAAAATTGCTTCACTGGCCTCTCGTTCGTTTCAAGATTGATGCTTTTAAAAACAAGCTCAAAAAAACAAGATAACATTTCTTTGGCCTGGATTTTGACCAAGATTAATACTTCTAGATTAGTACTGTTCTTTGTTTAGTCACATGCAAGCACCGTTTGTGTTGCACTGCATCAAAGGTGCTATATAAGTAAAGAAAGTTAAGAGTTTGATCAAATGACGTTCCATCCCGAAGCGTTTTGTATTTCATCTCGAGTTTGTATTATGGCACTGTTGGAAACCGTTATGATGCTCCACGCACTACCATGAGTAACGCACTACTCAAGGAAATGATTACGCAATCCTCGCCATTGGCGGGGAATACGGCAACTTTGACAGTTAAAAAAAATAGTTTTGACAGCAATGTGTCGTCAAAAGTATCACCCAAGCATCAAAGAAAGACAAAAAATGTCTAGATGCGCTCACCTTGACCCGCTACGATGGAGACCGGAGTCCGGGTGGGCAACAGGCCGAGGTAGGACAGCACCACGAACCGCGTCTCGCAGTGGAAACTGTACGGAACCCCGGCGTGGGGCGGACTCTGGCCGACGGAAGCCATCGAACAAACTGTTCCCCAATCAACGGCCCTCTCTCTCCGGCAGCATCAAGCGAGGTCGACCTACTCAGCGAACAGTCAGATATTTCCTCTGCAGAAAAAGAACAGCCTAGATGAAAATCCGAACCTTAAACACAACATTATCCTCCCACACGCCCGACGGTATAGTCTAATGAACCCACTATATTTACATCACACAACGGCAGAAATGAAGAGGACGCGCGTTGCTCGCTCATCACATGGGGCGATCGTGCCGTGAAGTGACACCAAACCAATGGGTGCGGTTCGGTGTGGGGCGAAATCGATGCGCTGTGTTCTGTGCCTCATTAATCCAAGCAATAGAATTGAAATCCCACCCCGTGCGCAGGGCGCTTTCATGCAGACCATAGGCACCAACAATGTCGATTTGAGACCAAAGGCATTTCAAATGACACTGGATTCACATACAACTGAACACACACATTTAAAAGTGCCCCAAGGTCCTTCACAGTCATATAAGCACCGATATATACTATATAGGAGTGCCTCGGAATTAAATGATCACGCAATGTTGCAGACCAAGTTCTTGCACGTGGATTAGATCCGTGTTGGACATCACGTCTCCAGTATGTTCGCCCCGATTAAAACGTGCGCCTCCTCAGCAACATCTTTACAGTTAAACGCCCTGATTATTGGTCGCACACAAGAAACAAACCCAGTGTGAAACTAGTAAAGTAAAGCACGTCTCACCGGCTTCTACGATCGAGTTGCGGCGGTAGCGCAACGATGTGACCGACGAAAAGGAAGCAACTACCGGATAGCCGCCATGGAAGGGATCCTGTGGGCTAGTAGTAGTAGCTGGTGCGGCGGCACACGCGACGACGTTCACGTGGAAGACACCGACCACACCCCCTTCTCCTCTAGCATGGCAAGCCAGAGCCAACGAATCGTTCACACATCGCTCGCCGTTCACAATCGTTGGAGCGATGCGTCAACGATTCGTTGGTTCTGGCTTGCCAGGCTACCGTCTCCCCCAGCACGCTCTACTCCGCCATGAAAACCACAGGAAAACTCGCGAGGTTGTAAAATCAAATCAATTATGACTTTATTGGCATAGTAATACGCATCATACATTGCCAAAGCATACATATTGTAGCGTTATGCGGTGTCGGACCTATACAGCAAAAAGTGAGTAAATGGGAAAATAATATTATTGCTGTAATGATGTTGTGTGAACACATGGTGGCAGTAATAAACTGTTTCAATGATTGGGAAGCACAGCCGAGGTTGGAAAAGGGGTTACTTTCGATAACTTTCTGTTGAACTAATGTGTTTTGTGTGGTTTATTAAAGTTGGGGTGACATCCTGTGTGTATGAAATTGTCAAAAATATGATATTTTGCATATTAAATATATATATATATGTAAGAGCCATGTTTGCGGCTAAAATAGATTTAAAAAATAAATAAAATAATAAAATTATTAGGTTGAAACTACAATTTTTATCCCACCGAAGAAGTTGCTTGGATGTGAAATCCGTGACTGCTCGACTGCCCCGCTGCTCCACCACCACCACTACCACCCTATGAGCGGATAATTGGAGTCTGCCAAGGCTTCCTCGCACACCTCATCATTTAAACGCCATTGCTATCCGATCGAATGCCAACCCTCCGAGAGAGAGACCGCGGCTGTCGAAGGGGAATTGGAGCTCTCCTTTATAAGAACACAGAACTTGGGGACCCATTCAATCACCTCCCGAACTGACTTATTGGACCACAAATCGCATGGTCAAACAGCGAGCCGGGAATGGACCTCCCTTCAGCCGCGCTGTGCGAGGGCGCCAGGACGACCCTGGTTTCGCTCTACGCAGCGGAGAGGAGGCCCACTCCTGGCTCTACCCTATGTGCTCTGACTGAATTTTATTTGCGGCCTCCACAGCGGATATCTGCGGAGGATATCTCGCCGTGCCAAAGGGGCGAATCGCTTTCATTGGCGTGTAACGCACATACACGCGTGCATTTTCCATGGGGGGTGCATTTTCACCGGAACACTGCCCGCTGATTTCTTTGCGGTTTCTCA
>OMKY01025455.1:1496-12187 GCA_900302395.1 Bregmaceros cantori
ATCGGCCGATACTGCAGAGCCAGGTATCGGTATCGGCACCAAAAAATGGTATCAGTGCAACATTACTTTTAACCAGGGGTGGAAAGTAATGAATTACATTTACTCATGTTACTGTATTTAATTACTTATTATGAGTTTAAATTTGTAATTTTTTGAGTAGTTGTTGAAATGTGTAATTTTTACTTTTACTCAAGTACATATCTACCTTAGTACTTTGAACTCATTACATTTGAGTCCCCTCACGTTACTGATTACAAAACATACTGGTGGTAATTTTTATTTGGGCGGAAAGTTAAACTCCTGTGCAGCCTGGCGAGCCAGATCCAACGCATCATTCGCACATCACACATCACACAAAGCTGTAATTTGAATATTGATAAAAATATAAAAAAAAAAAAACTTGTGCTGATGTATGACCCATGCTTTTATTTTGCATTAAATAATTGAAAGTAACTTTTACTCATTTTACTCATTACATTTTAAATGAAGTAATTGTATACTTTTACTCGAGTACATTCTCAGATTGGTAATTTTTCTTCTACTCTGAGTACAACGTAAGCAATGTAAATATACTTTTACTCAAGGTGTGGGCAGAGGGCAGAGTGATGTGATGGCAACACAGGGAAGAAAGTCGATGGGATGTTTCTCGGCATTTCAATTTTTTTTTCCTTTTAGCGATTTTGACAACATAGACACACAGACGCATTGCAGTCAACGACACGCGGCGGGAGTTGCAGGTGGTGACTTGGAAAACCTTCAATTAACTGAGACGAGGAAACGAGTGGCCGTTCGACTCGCCAACCGCTACCTCAATTATGCGCACACTCCTGTACACACACATGTGAAATCACATTGAATTTTTGCCATTTGCAATTAGGCATGGCGAGCGGAAAAATATGAGCTGGGAGGAAGGGAAGAATCATGATAAATGACTGCTACCTGTGGGGGTGGGCGCGCTGGCAATTTCTGGCAGTCTTGCAAAGCGGCGCTCTGGCAACAGGAGTGGGAAGTCTTCCAAAGTAAAAGTCCCCGCCGCCTCGGAGCTAGCCAAGGGAGAAACGCTCCAGCTTGTTAGCTTCCGCCTCTGGTTGCGTCAATTAGGCGCTAGCAGATGGTCACAGCCACAACCGCAGCCATAGACAATACTGCCACACAGTATTATAAGCTTGAAATAAAATGCAGTGGTGCGTTCAACTTTCTTTTTTTTACCCAAGGCAATATAGAAACAGCAGCTAAAATGGATTATGTGTGAATCAATTTCCATAATTGGTGATTTCATTGCTTTTACACATTTACAAATCATCAGAGATGGCAAGTAACTCACTTACGTACTGTACTTAAGTCGTTTTTTTCATGTACCTGTACTTTTAGAAGTACATTTTTCTCTGATGACTTTTTACTTGGACCAAGTAGATTTTAAACAAAATGTACTTGTATTCCTTACTTTTCCCAAAACAGGCTTGTTACTTTTTTTGTGCACCGATGGTAGGTGGTAGCGAAATATATATAGTGTGAATTAGCCAGTAGGTGGCGTTAATGCCAACAGACGTTAATTTCAATGTTCGGCAGGCAGTGGGATTTATGAACCTTTAGTGAAGTAAGTTAAGCTAGTTTTTTAACAATTTATTCAAACATTCAAACATTGTAAAACTAGCATTGAAAAAGTGCATTTTACAGACAATTTTTTTTAGTTTGTACTTTATACTTTAATATATAATAAATAATAACTTAATTTTCAGAACCTGTACTTTTTACTTTCAAAAATAATTTTTGAGTAGGTTTCTGAGCCTGTACTTTTATCTAATTTGGATCAGTACTTTATAGTCGTACTCGAGTTGTTTTTTTCACAAATGTATTTTACTCTGTCTTAAGTAAGAAATGTGGGCACTTTTGCCATCTCTGCAAAGGGACACAGAATATGGGACACACTGCAGGGCCCTGTCACTCACTTATGATATGATTATTTGAGTTAGCATCACTACCATTATTATATGGGGACTGGCGGTAGCCCAGATGGTAGAGCGGTCTTGAAATGATTGACGTCGACTTGATTTGTGTTTTTTAACAGCAACATTGTGTATGTATGTGTTGTTGATGGCGAAGAGGTTAAAAACGCTGCACCTAAAGATGGCCCACATTCATAGTAATGGCGCTGTGGTTTAGATCGCAGAGTCGCCGGTTATACTCGCCTCGCCAGCCAAGCTTCATTGATGTTATAGGACCCTGTCACTCACTTATGGCGCCCATTCCAATGACCGCAAGGTTTAAGACCAAGTTTGGTGTCTCGAATCTTGGCCCCCGACAGTCTCCATTCCAGAGTGTACTTGCCGAAGGCAGATAGTAATAATGTAACATCCATACAAACTGATATACGAAGGTTCATTCATAGAAGCACAGGAGTTGGTGGGTTTTTTTCCCCTGAGTTCACTGGTTGTGTCAAAAACAAATGTGTTGGGGTCCGCATTGGCTGAGTGGTTATGGACACCACACCTAACGTGACCCCATTCATGTTAGTGGCGCTGTGTCTACCGCAGCGTCCGCAGTGTCGCGAGTTCGACTACGCTCGTCGACTTGTCTGCAATGTCTACCCCCGATCTCTTCAATCCAGTTTCCGACTAATCCTATCCAATAAAAGATGGAAAAACGGCGCTGATGCAGAAAAAACAACAACCTTAAGATAAAAAAATAATGTGTTGTTTTTTTCCTGAGCTCATTGGTTGTGTCCAAAATGAAGTTTGGTATGCCAGGGCCCCCCTTCGAAACTCAAGGTATAGGTTCAGACAGTCGTCGGCCCGTTGCAAATACCCTGGGGTATCAACAGCCTCAGCGGACGCGGAGATTGAGACACTGGGCCTTTGCATTCAGTGATGCTGGTCTCTTGAGCTCCTTCGGGCTCTTGTCGAGATGCCTGGGTGCATTTTCTGGATGCCCTGGGGAAAATCTTAAACACAACACACATACTTTAATGTGACCCTGACCAGTGGTATCTTAAGCCAATGCTGCACAACCTGGCAAAAGATGCCTTCTATCTATGATGTCACAGTGGAGGCAATATTTTTTTTAGCTCCATGACCCTTCTTTGTCTGAACACAGAGCACTTCAAGTTGTTTAAAAAAAAAAAAAAAAGGATTTCCACATCTTTCAGCGCACACCAGAGCACTCGAGCAACTCTGTCCGGTACCAACAACATATTCTGACCTTTGTTATCCAACCAGCCATTTATTTGTTGTTGTTGCTCTGGGCGTTTTGGGCATACAAAGAAAAAAAAACAAAGGAAAAAACATAATCAATAACTGTAACTCGCTGCCCAGAGCACCTGTAAACAGCTGTGAGCACCACCAGCTAAAGCCTAGCTGGGATAAAATATCGGTGTTTTCCAAGTCGCCGGCCGGGCCTGCTGCATTATTCATACATTTCTTTCAGAAGAAAAAAAATAATACAACAGCTGCCTCACAGCCCTGCATCCAGCCTCCTAGTGGTCATTAAGAAAGCTGGTCAGTGTGGAACCTATTTTCATAAACAAATCGCTGCTTACTCCAAGGATTAAAAGTCTTAAAATAACAATATTGGAATGTTGCCTCCCTGCACAAGACAGCTGTTGGTTTTTTTGCCAACATTTTTTGCATATAAATGTTGGCAAAAAAATAAATAAATAAATAATAATTAAAAGAGAGCAAGAGAGAGAGAGAGAGAGAGAGAGAGAGAGGGAGAGAGATCTGAAGAGTTGATGAATGAATGGACAGTCAGTGCGTCTCTTGTTCTTGCGGAGACATATTTTTACAGAATAGCAGCAAGGCAAAATTGGGAATGGATGAATGAACAAATGACAAAAAAAAAAGATAATAAATATATTTCTGTCAGAACCATTTTAGTCAAGAAACACAACAGAAGATTAAGAAGCAGCTCTTTTATTGAAATTAGAATTATCTTGGCGGTGTGGCTTTGTGTGGGGGAACTCCTCTATTTCCATGAGTACCATGGAAAAGCACTAATTCAGGGAGCAGCAGCAGTTTAGAGAATTCTCACCCTAGTACGCAGGGTGAGAAGGCAGCAGTAGTTTAGGGGATTCCCACCCCAGCACGCAGGGTGAGATAGCTAAACCCCCCATGAACAGAGCTAAGCGACGTTACAAGAGAACATGTCACATCATACACAACACTTTTTCGATCTTGGTGGTGGAGCAGGGGAAGGTGGTGGGTAGCAAAACAAAGCAGTACATTGTTTAGAAGCGGGTAGAATTTATAGGGCGTGCCGAAGCTGTCCAGCCAATCGCTAGGGGAGAGAGTTAATCAGCTGACGTATACACCTGGATCAATTAGGAATGAATGATTTATTCATTCTCTTTTTTTTAATTAATGGGGACATAATGCAAATATTGGCCAGAGGAGGTTAGTTATACGCAAAATGGCGTCGAGACTGCTGGAAAGAAGAAGAAGAATTAGCTACTCAGATTTGCAGTAATCAATACATCGCTTTACTTATTTCACTTAACTCTCTGCATTATTCACATTGATAACAGTTTCTGAGATGCTGTTGGCAAGTTTCTTCTTATTTTTATTGTATTTATTTGTTTGTTTGTTTGTTTATTATATATTCGGCTACGTTGAAGCAACTGGAGCCTCTCTTTTCATAGGCATCAAGGGACACAGTCTGCCAGCACTTGATAAGAGATCAGATCGATACTGTTCCAATAGCCGTGCACCCCTCTGGTCCGCACACTTCAGTCCGGGAAGCACAGTTGGGCAGCGTCCTACTTAGATTAGGGCCTCCAGGATAAGCACTTCAATGGGCCAGACTGCATCACAAGCTAATGCTGATATGGTGACTGTGAGCCAAAGCTTCGTCTAATCCTAGCCTTCTTTTCTTCCTCACTCCCTCACTTCCTTACTCCACTCTCGCCTTGGGTTTTTTCCTTTTCATCCATCCTTTCTTGCCGTGTTCTTTACATTCCAACATGCACAAGTTACATACTTATCTGAACCATTCCGAGTTGCAGTTAACTGTTATGCTCAGAAGGATGTAACTCAAGAACGGAACACATTAGCCCACTCCCTTTTTTCTAGTTGAAGTTCTAGTCAAACGTTTTAACTAATTCAACACCAAGTTATCTTTTGCCGGCTGAAATGCCTTTTTTCCTCTTTTCATCGACAGGATTAGTCAGAAACTGGGTCGAAGAGATTGTGGGTAAACATTGCAGAAAAGCTGACGAGGGAAGTAGAACTCTCTGCGCTTCGGAAGCTGTGATCCCAAGCCACAACACCATCACTGTGAATGGGGGCCGTCTTTCGGAGTGCAGTGCCTTTAAAACACCAAGCATTTTAACACAAAAATAAATTCCACAGATGTTTGACGGTCCTCCAAATTTCCTCCATCTAATCTCAACACCTTAAAATTGTTACAAGTCAGCGGGGCCAGCTGGCTGAGGGGCGCGCATCATCACGGACAGCCCATCAGCGCCGCGCCAGGACGGATCGTCCGCAGAGGCCCCGGCATCCCCTGCTGCTCCGCATCTGCAATCAACAGTCCGCCTCCATTTAAGACAGCGTCCGACCCCGGAAGGACGCAGCCCTAAAGTCTTGGTACAGGTGAGCCTACCTGACTAAGGACGTCACAGCACGGTTCAATACCTAGACGAATTTTCATTGCATAACTGTTCAATCCCTGGCGTTTGAACTCATCTGGGTGATGTCTGTCCTACCTGCAGCACAACCTCCAGGAGCTTCCACCGGAACCTGATTCCGCCCCGGTGGACCCAAATATTGAGATTAGTAACGTGTCTGATGATGAAGCCATGGACAGCAGTCAGATAGACTTTGTCAGTTTATTTCCACAACCTCTAAAGGGTCAAACATTTAATTACCTGACGTTTTGAGATTACCTTGCAATAAAGGGTTTTTGTAAACCCTCGTTTCTTGCCTCCTCTCTGGGTCATTTACCAATTCGTAAAATAACCTGTGACAAAATTGTAAAGTTTTAGCTTCTCAAATCATTTTGAATGGTCTAAATCGAATATTGCGGATATGGCGGAGCCTCGTCGCCCGATTCCGGAAAGAGTGAGACTCACGCTGCGCTGTTACCCCGAGCGGAGCCTCGTCGCCTGGCTCCGCAGAGCAGGATCAAATCTGCTGCGGCCAGCCCGGGCGGTGGGCTTGCTTCGGATCGGATACCTATGAATTAAATAAAATAAGAACTGCTAAAAACACATTGAAGTATTTGCTGTATGATTTTATTGAAATTATTTTGAATAATGTAAAAGTCATCCAATAGAGGATTACTTTTGGATTACTTTTGGAGAAATCTTTAAACAAATCATTTCAGCTAATGAATGAATGAGTTCCCAAATTTTTAATTCATCGTCACTCGTGGCGTCATATCTCTCACTCTACCTCTTGGGCGCTCTCTCTTTCGTGCTCTCTCTCTCGGGCGTTTTCTCTCTCTCTCTCTCTCTCGGGCGCTCTCTGGTTTTACATTTTGAATTTGCCCTATATATATATTTTTTTTTTTTTTACTGAAAAGTTACTCACTACTTTCGCTACTTAAGTACCTTCTTTGTGGAGTACGTTTTTACTCTTACTTGAGTAATTTTTCTGGCTACTCTGCCCATATCTGGGAATGGAGGAGGGTTTGATCTGGAAATGAATAGGAAGCAAGTGCCATCGCTGTAGGACGGGAGTGATGTGGTGTGTAGAGAGGGGGTTTTGTGAAACGCACTCACTTATACATTCACATTACACTTTGAGGATATTGCTCATATTCAGAGCAATCTCCCACCACACTAGTTATAACCGAGTCCAGCAGCCTCTCCGCATCGATCCCTGTCTGTTCCTCCATTTCTCTCCAGTGTCTTCCATGCCCTTCCTCCAACTTTGGCCTTCATACGTGTTTTCCATTATCGCACTCGCTCTCTCTCCCTTTCTCACACTCTCTCTCCCTCTCCCCCTCTCTCTCTCTCTCTCTCTCTCGTCTACCAAGTCAGGGGGAAGGATCACAAAGAGCCAGCGGTGTGGGTGGTGATGGAGAGAGCGGATCAAACAGCCGTCTTGTTTGCTCAATCCTGTGATGGTCTCGTCACGCTCCCTGTGCCGGCTTTATGCTGAGGCAAGCAGTTTAGAGCCCCACCCTGTGAAGCCTTTTTAAAAATAAATAAATAAATAAATAACTTTTTCCCCTGCTCGGGTCTGTATATTTTGTGAAAACCAAGATGAATTTTAGGTTTTGTTCTTCTTCTTATTTTCTTATTTCCTGGCATTTTTTTAAGTTATTTTTTAAAATCATCACACATTTTTTAAAATCATCACACATACATGTACAGTGAAATTCTTCCTCGGCATTTAACCCATCCCTGAGGAGCGGTGGGGAGCCGCGGTGTAGCACCCGGGGGCCAACTCCAGATTCTGAGCTAGTGCCTTGGCCAGGGGCACTGACTGGAGCAGGTTAACTAGAACATGTTTTTTTTTTTGTGATGGGGGGACACTGGAGTGCCCGGAGGAAGCCCACACAGACACGGGGAGAACATGTAAACTCCACACAGAAAGGACTCTCCGGGTTGGGATTCGAACCCCGGACCTTCTAGCTGTGAGGCAGCAATGCTAGCCACTGCGCCACCCTTCATAGCCATCTTGGGCAGCAAAAATAAAAGTTCTCCTACTCTTACATACGCAGCAGAATGTGGTGCGTATGATTGGCATCTGGGGGGGGTTCACGCCGACGCCCACCAGGAGATGGATCTGACTAGTTTCTGTGTAGACACGGTCGATACCCGGGCGTCTAGCCACGACACACCTCTTTGGAGAGCGCAATTAGGTTAGAAAAGTGCAGAGGCAGTAATTACACTAATATCACTGGCACCATTTTGACCTCTCCAATCAATGACTCTGTTTCTCTGTTCACTCTGATTTCTTGGAGCCATGTTGTAGATATTTTTTTTTCACCATACTTTATTTCATAACCTCATCTACGATGAAATGTTTATTTTGCAGTGCCTGAACTAAATATAACTCAGATGCACCAAACTGTGCCTTGAGTTTTTTGTAGTGGAGAAGTTGCTTTATAGTCTGGAAATTATTGTATTTGGCAGCCAAAGAGTCAAATACACAATCATAGCGAGTTTGGTTCCTTCACTCCCATCCCAGCCAAAGCCTTTCTGTTTGACTGGCTGGAACGCACGCCTCCATGTGTAATTCACACACTGAGCGGTCAGCTCGGGGAGGAAATCATTAGCTGTGGCTGATCAATATTGATAGATTACACTCAATATGAACCGGCCGGAACCTCAGCGCTGTCCCTCATGTGACTTTAATGATGCCCACCTGATGATGGTAGAAGATGCATCGGTCACCTTGGACTGTCGGCTGCAAGGACAGAGCATATCATTTAACACTAGTGTGCGGAAGTAAAATGTTACATTTATGTAATTAGTTAAGACTTCGGGTCCCATAGGATTTTTTTTTTCATTATAACGAAACGTCTGTGTTTTGACGTCACTTTGAGAGGCTCGCTAGGTTGAATGATATGAGCCTGACCGCTGGGAGTTGTAGTTCTTCTGTGTGAAATTTCATTACAATCGAGTAAAGCTGTGATTTTATATCGTCGTTTTTAGGGGGCACATTTACCGTGTCTTCAGCCAAAGTTGGATGTTTTTTAAGCTCTATAGCCCGGCCAGTCTATGTCGAGAACGCTCGGTTTGTTTCGATTTAAAAGAAAACAACATGAAAAACTGGTGGGAGGGAAGGCGCATGCCAGCCGAGACTCGCAGAGCTGAATTATTTTAATATCGACCAGGAAATTATTAATTCTTTACAAACAGAGATGGGGAGATAGGGCGCTGTGTAGAGCGGATGATAGAGAGAGATATTGTGTGGGGCCGCGGAGCCAGAGTGGGATAGGTGAAAGCTCGCACCGCTTTTCCATGCGGCGTTCATCTCCTACGGTCCATCACGCCGCACGTTTCTGCGGCCACCGCCCGCGTGTGTCTGTGGTGAGTGACAGCTGCCTGGCCGCCGAGTTGCACAGCATTTGATTCGTGCCACAAATTCTTGCGGCGCAAATCCATGCCGTGTCTGCTCTCGTCCACTTTCATGGTACTTTCGGGACTTTCGCCGGCAAAACAAGTGGCCATCAAATCCAGTGGAAAAACACCGTAACACTATTAGTATTATCATTAACACATTATTATTATTATTATTATTATTATTATTATTATTATTATTATTATTATTGCACATTTATGAAAGATTCATTCACTTCCTGGAAAAATGCAATATAATCTCCGTCTGGGAAGATGCTGTAGTTTTCTTCAAACTGAATCCATTGTTCCATGACATAATTGTCATATCATCGAAAATTGAAATAATGTTTGAAATAATTTTTGTGCTACTCTTGCTAAGTTGCAAAGTATTCTTTTTATTTATTTTTTCTATTTTAGTAATTACAATGGCCGTCTTCCATCCCCAGTGGCGGCTGTGCTTCCAATTTCCATCATCTGTGTTGTTAATTTTATGTGGTGTGTGGCGTTAATGATATCTTGTTTCTGTTCAATGGATTGCTTCCTAAATACTAAATATGTAATTGACTCCCCAGGCAAAATGGCACTAATATCTGTTTGCTTCATTAGAGCGCGGCACCTTTGAACGTATTGATTGGTGAGTTTTGTGTTGATGAATGTCTCGGCAATCCTATCCTTGCACCCGACACAGAATAGGAAAGTGTTTGTTTTTATTGCTCTGTCTTGTGGTCATTACCAAAGATGGCAAGTAATGAAGGACAAATAGTTAAGTATTGTACTGGAGTAAAGTACGGTACTGAAGTATCTGTAGAAGCATTTTTTTCTGTGATTATTTTTTACTTGTACTGAGCACATTTTTAACAAAAATATCTGTTCTTGTATTCCTTACTTTTACCCAAACAGGGTTGTTACTTTTTCTCTCTTTTTTGTGCATTGACTGGGTAGAATAAGGTGTATAATATGAGTCAGTAGGGGGGCGCTGATGGTTTTCATTTAGCTAAGCTTCATAAGCTAAATTAGGCTAGGTTGTTAGTAATTTATTCAAACAATAACATTAACAAACTAACATTGAAAAAACATACAATTTTATTTTTAGTACTTTGTGCTTTATACTTTCAAAAATACTTTTGAGTACATTTTAGAGCCTGTACTTTTTACTTTCAAAAATACTTTTTGAGTATATTTCTCAGCCTGTACTCTTTACTTTTGCTCAAGTAGATATTTGGATCAGTACTTTGTTTTACTCGAGTTCTGTTATGAATTTCGATGGTAGTTGTTTTACAACTAACATTAAACATGCAAGATAGGAGTTGGGTGTGTGAATGCATGTCAATGGTGCGTGCTTGGTGTACTGGAATACAATGCCAACTGGGCTTTCCGCCCACAGATAGTGTGTTGTGAAACACTCATAAATACGCCAGAGATACTGGCTGAAATAACGTGAGTAGGATTGGACTCACGAGGGATTTAGCTCTAACAGACTAACCATAAATGCGACTCCATGGGAAACCAGTTAGCGTCATATACACCAGATGGTATCGTACGAGTATATCCGTGGTACAAGCTGACCACGACTCGCCGGGTGGTATAATCATAGCTAACCGGTCCCCGGAGATGGGAACTACGGAAGGTTTGAGTCGCAAGTTATAAGGCTAGCTGCCAGAGTAAGCGACGCACGAACAGGCGG